>JAJMKZ010000517.1:0-12892 GCA_030564005.1 Ruyongia tratensis | reverse complement strand
CAAATTGGTACAATTTTAGAATCATCACCAGAAGATTTTAAAAAAATTTCAGATATTAATGTTGGTGGTGTTTTATATGGTATTCAAGCAGCTGCAAGTAAATTTAAAGAATTAAAAAAACCAGGTAAAATTATTAATGCTTGTTCAATTGCAGGTCATCAAGGTATGGAATTATTAGGTACTTATTCTGCAACTAAATTTGCTGTTAGAGGTTTAACTCAAGCTGCTGCTAAAGAATTAGCAAGAGATAAAATTACTGTTAATGCTTATTGTCCAGGTATTGTTTTAACTCCAATGTGGGATGTAATTGATGCTAAAATGGGTGAAATTACTGGTGCTAAAAAGGGTGAAACTGTTAAAAAATATATTAATGATATTGCTTTAGGTAGAGGTTCAGTTCCTCAAGATATTGCTAATTTAGTTAGTTTCTTAGCTAGTGAAAAAGCTGATTATATTACAGGTCAATCAATTGTAGTTGATGGTGGTATTGTTTATAAATAGTTTTAACTGAATGAGAGATCCTTTTAAATAAATAATATAAAGAAACTTTTTTTTTTTTTTTTAAAATTAACTATGGAATAAAGTTAGTTATTGTATTGTATTGTAATATTAAAACCGTTAATTCCGTCTTCTCGGTTTTAGGATTTCGCGGCAAAAAAATAAATAAAAAAAAAAAAAAAAAAAAATCCATTCTTTCCTTAGAAAATTACTAGTCTATACTTTAAAATCTTCTTTAACATAAATTTTATTTAAATTGAAAGGTATACTCTCTTCTGTCTTAGTTCTTGTTGTTAGTCGTTTACAGTTAATACAAGAAAAGTACTTACAATCATGATTATAATACCTTGGATATTAATACTGAATACCCTTATACAGTACTCTTTTGCTTCAAATTCAAATAAATTAAATTTATTAAAAGACAAATTATATATAAAAGATCAAATAATATTCAATGTTGAAAATGATCCTTTCCAAAATCAACAAAATCAAAAATATTATAAGAATAGTTTAAAAGATAAAAAAATTGAAAATTTTGATGAAGATAAATTACAAAAAGAAGAAGATAAATTACAAAGAGAAATTTTAAATAAAGATAAAAATTCAATTAAAAAGCATAATAATAATAATAATAATAATGAATTTAAAGAAGAAGGTTATTTTAATGTTAAAGATTTACCACCAATTAAAAATTTTCCAATTCTTGATAAAAATCAAAGAACTCTTAAAAATGGAGAAATTCCTAATTATGTATTTGAATATACTCCATATGTTTATCTTTATAGTGAAGAAAATTTTTTACCTTATGATATTGAAGATTATATTAATCATTTTCATATGAATTATAGAAATAAATCAATTGTTGAAGGTTTTGATAAAAATTTAACTTTACAAGATTTATCAATTTTAGTTAATAATCAAGATTATTATGGTAATACTTTTGATATGTTTTTTACTTCAAATGAAGAATTTGCTGAACCTGAACCAAGTTGGTTAACAGGTGAAAAAAATGTTCCAAATTTATCAACAGGTTTAATTAAAGATGCACCAGCTATTTTAATTGTTTTAGATAAAGGTAATGGTTGGGTTGATGCATTTTGGTTTTATTTTTATAGTTTTAATTTAGGTCCATTTGTGATGGGTAATGGTCCATATGGTAATCATTTAGGTGATTGGGAACATTCATTAACAAGATTTTATAATGGTAAACCAATTTATGTTTGGATGTCAGCTCATGGTGGTGGTGGATCTTATTATTATAAAGCTTTAGAAAAATCTGATATTAATCCAAATAGACCAGTTATTTTTAGTGCAAGAGGTACACATGCAAATTATGCATCAGTTGGACAACATAGTCATGATTTACCTTTTGGTATGTTATCAGATTTTACTGATCGTGGTTCATTATGGGATCCAACAAAAAATTATTTAGGTTATACTTGGGATGGTCATGAAATTAATATTCAAAATAATAAAATTGATAAATCAAGAGAATTAAGATATGGTGTTGATTGGTTAAAATTTAAAGGTCATTGGGGGAATGATCAATTAATGGAAGATGATCCAAGACAGGAATGGTCACCATTTGAATGGAAATATATAGAAGGACCAACAGGACCATTAACAAAACATTTAAATAGATTTCAACTTTGTCAAAGAAGTAAATGGTGGAATTTTTGGGGTGGTTGTCCACCAAAAAATTTTATTGAATTAGGTCAAGGACCTGAAGCTGAAGATGGTATTAAATGTGCTAATCTATTTGGATGGGTTAAATTTAAATTAATTCGTGATTTTTTAAATAATTTAACTTGGAGAGGTGGATTATGTACATTTTTAAATATTATGTTTGGTTAAAAAACTTTTTTTTTTTTTTTTCTTGGTTTTGGTTTTGGATTTGGATTTGGATTTGGATTTGGATTTGGATTTGGATTTGGTTTTGGTTTCAACCATTCATATCATATAGATTCCAATTTTTAATTCAATAATATTTATAAAGATCAAAATAACACTTTTTAATGACAATTTTAAATCAAACATGACAAATAATGACTATAATGATTACAGCATTTTTTATATAAATATAATATATATACTTACTAATTTATAACTATACCTCTAATGGACTAAATCTTGTTAAGTATACTTCACCAGCAACACATGTAGACTTCACCTTCATCACTTGGAAAAGCAGAAATTTTTCCAAAATCAAGAAAATTAAGTCGCAAAAAGAAAAAAAAAAAAAAAAAAAACCTGCTTTGCTTAAAAAATTAAGAGAACAAAATTAATTTTTGGTTTGAGCAATTCAACAAATTTAATTTCAATCCTTTTCAAGTTTAAAATATTTTAGTTAAGAGTCATACTATATTTAAAAGTAATTAGAACCAGATACATTTTTTATATTACAACTCTTACATCTTGTTCCCACAATTGGTCCCACTTTAGACGCCCCGAAAGCAATAAAGTCCATTACTCAATCTTTGATTAATAATAGAGGTATTGAATTTTATCAATCAGTCATAAAGCAATAATCTATTTAGAATTAATTAAATATTAATCAATTTCCAAATATTCAACATTCAAGTTTTTTTTCTTATAAATAATAATAATAATCTTTCAATGTGCCTCAAAAATGATTTTACAAACTAGTCATCAATTACATTTAGAAAATTCTTTAAATACTTTTAATTCAATATTAAAAAATCAAACAAGTTCAATAAATCATTTAGTTAATCAATATAAATATTCAGATTTTAGTAAAGATCAATTAAAAAAATCTTTAAATATATTAAATAATTGTTTAATTAAAAATGGAAAAATTGTTGTTTGTGGTATTGGTAAATCTTTTAAAATTGGTTCAAAAGTTGTGGCTACTTTAAATTCTTTAAATATGCATTCAGCTTTATTACATCCTTCAGAAGCTTTACATGGTGATTTAGGTATTTTAAAATATGAAAATAATGATTGTTTAATCATGATTTCTTCAAGTGGTAAATCTCCAGAATTAATTAATTTATTACCTCATATTTCAAAAAATATACCAATTGTTTTATTAACAAATAAAAAAGAATCAGATTTATCAAATGATCCTCAGATTAAATCTTTACTATATGCTGAATTACCAACTCAATTCACTGAAGAAAGTATTTATGGTTTAACAGCTCCAACTATTTCAACAACTCTTTGTTTAACTTTAGCTGATGCAGTTTCAATTGCCTTAGCTGAGCTTTATATATCTGATTATGATGAAAGAAAAAAACAATTTGGTGAAAGACACCCAGGTGGTTCAATTGGTCAAGCTTATAAATCATTGTTGTCATTTGGTAGTTTTATTAATAATTATGGTAATAGTTCATTGGGCGTTAGTAATAATGATAATAATAATAATAATAATAATAATAATAATAACGGTAATAATGAAACAAAAAGTCAAGATAAGAGTACAATTTCATCATCTTCAAATCTTTCAATCATTGATTCATCAGCTAATATAAATGATGAAATAAATCCATTAGGCTCAATAAGTTCACAAAGTAGTGGATTACAAATGAATATTGATTTTAAATCAACTTTTAATGATCATTTGAATTCAACAAATACGAAAGAATCATTAGGTTCAACAACAAATTCAAATTCAAATTCAAATTCAGCCAATATTAGTGAAGTAGGTGGTGTTCAAAGAATTAAAGATGATGAGTATACTCAAAAATTAAACATCTTGATTAAGAAATCTGAAAAAGTTGGGTATCTTGATAGTTTCTTTAAGAATGAATTAGAAATTTTACAAAATATAATCTTATATGATTATTTAATTATCCAGTCATCTGCAAATAATGATGATATCAATGATATTGATGATGATGGTATCATAAAAAGATTTTGTCTTGATTGTAAAAGCGTTAAACAAATTTATGAATTTGTTGTTAAGAATAAAGATTTTAAAGATGAAACATCAAAATTCTTTGAGTTACAGTGGAGAATAAAGGAATGTTTAATAGACTTTTATGATAATTAAATTTGTGGATTATCAACATTGTTCTCTTATTCTATTTTGCTTTTGTTTGCTTCTTTAATGTTATTAATTCTGTCCTTCCTTTTTTTACTTTCACTATTATTTGCCTCACACTTGTTAACGTAATATTAAAAATTCTTGCTCTGCTTTACTCTGATTTTCATTGTTTAAAGTTGTTTGTTCATCTGTTAAGTATGTTAAGGATTTTTATTTTAATTTTTATTTTTTTTTTTTTGAATTTTTTAGTAAAGATTTTAATTGTAATTTATTAAGCATTATAAAATTAAGAAAATTTGATTGATAAAGTTTATAGAAAGTTAGATTAATTCAATAAATAAAATACAACTTTTTTTTATCTTTAATATTTTATAACTACATATCTACATGTAAAATTAAACTTGAAATATTCTCTATTTATTGAGCTAAGTAATATTAAAAATATTGATTAAAAGAAATTAAAAACAAAAGAAAGGAGCAGCTAGCAAGATAAAATAGAAGTAAAAAAATTCATTGAAAATCGTGAAAAAAAAAAGGTATTGTACTTTAGAAGTATTCATGATAGCATAAAAATTTGTCTATATTGTTGTATTATGACTAAATGATTAAAATGGAGTTGATTATGATGGAAAACATATGACCGATAAATGCAACAAAAAATGGCATTAGATGATGAGTTTAATTGAATTAGTATTGATAGTTAGTGCTGGATGAATGACTTTGAGCTCTTTCGAGTGGAATTTCTAAAAGACCAAGATTTCTATCAAAAGTTTGTCTTGAATCAAACGTTTTAAATTGAAAATTTTGTCTAAGTTTTTTAAAATCAGTTGTAGTATTTGTATTTGAATTTGAATATAATTCTAATTCAGGGTTTGATCTAACAGTTTTACGTCTTTCAATAACTGCTGATTCAAAATTAGATTCATTGCTATTTTGAGAACTTGTTGTTGATGGAGAATTCAAGGTATATGGTTGACTTGAATCAAATTGAAGTGAACGAGGAGAACTTAAAGCAGACGTATCATCATTATCATTACTGTTACGTTTTTTTTGGCTATGTTTATAACGACGATGACTATGATGATGAGAATGTGGATGTCTTAAAGTTTTAGTTTCAAATCTAACAGTTCCATTTAAAAGATCATTTCTTGTAACTTTTTTAATATTTTTAGTTGGAAGTCTCTTTGGGGCGTCATTATTATTATTATTATTATTATTATTTTGTGATGTGTTTAGAGTTGTTGTTGTTGTATCTATATGCAAATCAGGTTGATGATCAACAGATGTTGATTTATTGCTAAAGTGTAAAATTGAAAACATATTTTTGACTTTGTTTAAACTTGTTGATGAAGATGAATGAACAGGATGAACAATCAAACTTTTGATAAGTTTATTGCATTGGGTTCCAATTTTAGTAACTCTAGTCATATGTTCAGTGTTATTGTTGTTATTATTGATATTATTTAAATTATCTTCAGTTAAAACCTGGTTATTATCCGTAGGTTTCATCAAGATAAATTTGAAGATGGTTGTTGTGAAAGAGTTGGTGTTGATATAATCACTGGCGGTTAGCATGAATGCTTTTTATTTGAATTAAACAGCAAGATAATAAATCAATTTAAATTGGAAAGGGATATCAGTGAATATTTTGTAAATTATCTAGTTATTATTAATTAAATTAATATTGTGAGGCTGAACTTAACTAAAATTGTGACAAGTACAATAATATTTTGTGTCAATGTGGGCAACTAGTTTAATGAACGGTCCTTCACTATCTCTGAGATCCAGTTGAGGTGGCCAGGTCTTTGAAATTATAGAAGTATGAACTACCAAATTTAACATCTCTTCAACAGAAATATATTTACATTGGATTTCACTTTTATTTTATATTTTCTAAAAGATTGAAAACCTGTTAGATTTGCTTTTTTAACCGAGCAAATCCCGAAATCCTAATTCCGAAGAGCTTTCGCCCGAAATCGTTTCCGTTTTCTAAAAGCCGCTACCGAGCGCTATTTCCGAATTAAACCCGCAATATATATATTAGAATCTCTTATTAACTCTATTCTTCCCACCGGTACTCATCATTATCTTCTCCATAGAAACAACTGGACTAGCAATTGGTCTGTTAGCTATATTTCTTCCTATAAAAGTATCTTCTTCTTCTTCCGCTTCATTAAATTCAATCTCTGAAATATCTGATTCACTTTTATTTGTAAATATATTCTTACTTTCATCAATACTATTTGTTCTATAACCAATATCTGATTTCATAATAACATTATCATTGAATATATTACTGATATTACCAGTTTTTATTTCCTTTTGATTGGAATTAAAAGTTTTAAATCTAAATTCTGGATTATTCAATCTTACTTGACTATATCTATTTTGAACAGCTTCTAATCTATTTCTCTTGATTCTTTCACTACCTGGTATTCTTGATATAGTATTTCTCATTCCTGGTGAAACATTTATAAGTTTCCTTGGAGTTTGTGTTAGTCTTGATTCATATTTACTCTTAAATTTGGTTGGTGAGTTATCATCGTCTTCTTCATCATCATCAAACTCATCATTTGCGATTATTAATTCTTCTTTACCTGATTGAGTCTTATTTGACCAAAGTAATAAAATTGATCTTAATCTAACTCTTTCCCATCTATTTCTAAAATTCGAAATAGTTTCATTATCTCTTCTTATCTTAATTAATTTAAAACTCCATTGATTAAATATTGAAATTAAAAAACTAACATCTTTTTCTTCGATAAATTGATTCAAAATTATTTCCATATCATAAATTGTTTTTAATTTATTCATAAATTTGAAAAATGCTGTATTTTTAACTTCAAATTTATTAAATAATTCAGCTTTTACCTTTAATTCATCATATTTTAACCATTTTTTTCTCCATAAATTAAATATATCTTGTTTCTTAAAAATATTAATTTTATTAAATTCTGCACCTTTAATTAAATTCAAATATTGATCATATTTAGATCTCCATTTATCAAGAAATATTTTATTCAAAATCTTTAATCTTTTTAATTCTTTAAACTCTTCTAATTTATCAACCAAATTTAATTCTTTATTAATACTGTATTTATCTTTCCAATTAATAAAAAATTTTGATAAATTAATTTTCTTTTGAAAATTAGAAGCTATGACTTCTAAATTAATATTTGAACTTAATTGATTCCTCATTTTAGAAAAAAATTTTGCACAAATATGATTTTTAGCCCTTTGTTCCATCAAAGAAATCTTTGTAATTTCACGTTTGAAATTGTTTAGCCCCCTTTGTTTAATAAATGCTTCATTAGTAATCAAAGCAATATCATTGTATTGATCATATTGTGTCTTTTTATTCAAAATAATTTTCCAATATCGATTCTTCAAATTCAACATATGATCATTATAAGATTTATAAAGTAAAGCTTCTTTTGTCCATTCTTTAAAGTATTTTTCAGTTAAAACTGTATCTCTTTGAAATTCAAAATATTTTAAATTTGTCTTTAATTTCCAAATCCTCACATACATTTTTAATCTAATACGACTTAACATTGAATTAGTTATTTCAATTCTAAGATTTGTTCTATTTTTTAATAGAGTAAGAAATTTTAATTTATTCTCTCTATTCTTAGACTCTTCAAATTCTTTATAAGTATTTGATAATCTATTCTTCTTTTTCCATTTATTAAGTATAAATCTCTTCATTATATTTGATCTTTGAATGATAACAGTATTTGAAGCTTCTTGATGTCTTAATCTTTGTTTCCAAATTGTAATAAATTTTTTAAATATAAATTTTTTATAAATTCCATTAATTTCAGAATGTTCAGAGGTCTTGATTAATGTTTCAGTTTTCCATTTATTAAAGAAATATCCACCATGAAATATAGTTTGTAATTCATTAGAAAATTTATCTAAAAATTTAACTTTTTCCATGGATGATTTCCATTTTTTGAAATAAATTTGTAATCTTAATTTATTTAATTCTTTGTTCAATTTCCAAATCTTTAAATATCTCTTTAAAGTATTTTCTTTATTGAATTGATTTGCAATTTGATTATCATGGATGATTTTTGAACACCATTTATTAACAAATTTGGATTCTTGATGTAATTTTGAAATATTAGCCATTGATTGGATTTCATTATAATTTGTTACCCAATTATTTAAATATTTTGATATGATTTTATATTTGTAAAACATTAATGCATTATGTTCAAGATTAGTTTGAATAATGTTATATTTATTATTCCAGTTTTTTAAATATTTTGTTTTGATATAAAGATCAAATGATGATAAAGATTTTTTAAATTCTGAATTTAATCTCATTTTAACTACCCAAATTGTTGAAAATCTTTTTAATAATGAATAATCATTTTTAACTTTAAAATTTGCTAATTTCATTGCTAAATTTGCTGGTTGAGATATAAATATTTCAATTATTTGATTTAATTTATTAGCTCTATGATTCTTTAGTTGGTTATTGATTGTAATAATATATTTATCTTCAAACATTGAATGGTTGGTTTCTTTTAGAAGTACCATATAATTGAGAAGAATTTTGAGAAATAGATTGTTCTTGGTTGTAGAAGGGATTGTACTGATCATATTAATGAAATCTTCTTCATTAAATCCAATTGTATTATCATATTGTTCCAGCTCAACTTCTTCAATTTTATCTTTATTCTTCTTTAAAACTGTTGGTGTTGTTAGTTGTTTAGTTATTCCAGATATGGGACGGTGAATATGACGAATTTGATTATTTCGTATCAATACTGTTGATTCAGATACATTTTGATCTGTATGAAATGGATCCTTCATTAATAACTCTGTTGTACTTTGAACTTCATGTCGTATTGGTGAAGTTGGATTGAATATAGAAATGTCATCAAACCTCTCTATCAATGACTTAGTGGAAGACTCAGAAGTCTTCTCGTCATCATTCTTCGAAGCCATGGGCCTTGACCTAAATCTACTTGCTCTTCTTAATTATGTTGTTTACGTTTCGTGAGTTTAAACGCGACATATTTTTATGATGAAATAACCCGAACACCTTGAGAGCTACTTTTAGTTCAGAAACATCACCAACAGATCAATCTTAAAGGTGAAGAAGGCAATGGTTCTTTGAATGTAGTATTATAACTCTTGTAGCTACAATCCTGATGTTTAAATTTAACTTTTCACTCATATATGGCGTTTTTTTCATAATAACACAATCTTTCTTCATACTTACATCTCGTTGATTGCTGTCATATAGTTTGAAGTAATAATAGTCATAAGGGACAATTATAGTAATATACATTTTGAAGTTATGTTTAAATTTTTGATGAAGTTTATTATATATTATCATAATACTTATTCAATTCCATCTATTCTTTAATCTCAATAAATCTTTTGTTATGATTGAGAATTAAACTTAAAGTTTTGGAACTTTCAAACTCTTTGAAACTAAAGCACAACCTTGTAAAAAGAATAAAACAGTGATTGGATGGAATTCAAAGAAGGTGCCTTTTAATAATAGACCAAATGGTAAGTTTTCACCAACATAGTCCTTATGTACTAAGTATGCCATTGTGAAAACTAATAATAAAGAAGTTGGGATTGGTAAACCTTCAAAGTATTTTGATTTTCCGTGTAAATCTTTTGGAATTGTAGTAACAGTAACATTAAATCTTGCTAATCTACTTAAACCACATAAAACAAAGAAAGATAATATCAAAACATCAATGGTTGATTGTAAACCAATGGCAAATGCGATTGAAGCTGGAGCAACACCAAATGAAATTAAATCAGCTAAAGAATCTAATTCTTGACCCATTAATGAAGATTTGTTTTTTAATCTAGCAACTCTACCATCTAAGAAATCAAAGAATAAACCTAGCACTATAAAGAAATGAGCTCTTTGAACGTAATGTGAGCTTTTTGTAAGTGTGAATCTTAAACAAGATACAATTGAATAAAAACCACAGAAACCATTTAACAAAGTTATGAAATCAGCCATTTGTAAATTTCTTATCAAACTAAAATGATATTCATCAGAAGTGAAAAGTTTGATATCAATCTCATTTGGTTTATCTAGTTCATCATAGTCAACTGAAAATATTGATGAAGATCTTCTTTTAATCAAAGTTGGTGGATTAGTTTCATCTTCACTTTCAAAAACTGAATCATCTTCGGTGGAGGTTCTAGTATTTGATGTTGAATTAGCAGCTGGTGTTTCAACCGCTTTATCTTGGGCAATCTTATTTGCTGCAGATCTTGTTAATCTTTTACCAGACATCTTTACAGTGGTTATTTCTCTACTTAATTGAAATCTCTAGGAGTATAATATAGATCTTGAAAAGCAATTGAGATGTATGTTTGCTTTTTCCTGTTAATTTGTTGTTGTTGTTGTTTTTTTTCTGAAATTTTCTGACATGTGAGTAGGTGTCCAGATGTTCACGTGATAACTAAGTTTGTTTTTTGTTGTTTACGTTTTTGTTATCCCATTTGATAATATTTGATTCACTTGATACACCAACATCAAGACTGGAAGATGATACCCTTGGCACAACTGAAGAGAGTGCAATTTTCAAACTATCACAACAATCTTATTTGGGGCCCAGATGGCTCTATTGTGATAAACAGTGTGAACCAGTTATCTTTATTGGAACCAATTTATAACCCAAACTGTAAAAGTGCTAATGATTTATTTCATTTAGAAAATATAGATATCGATTCAATACCTGGTACTAAATTTTATCAAAGTGAGATTGAAGATGAATCATGTCCTAACATTTTTTCATCCATAGATAAAAGCGTTCAGCTTATTAAATTTTCACCATTGACAAAAGATCAAAAAACGTACCTTACTTTACTGACTAATCATCATAGTTTACTACTATTCAATAATAATAAATTATTTCAAGATTTAACAAGTGAAAATATTTTTAAAACTCAAAATGAAATGGATAAGAAATTGGTTCAAAGTTTTGAATGGGTTAAAGATGATGAAACTATTTACTTAATAGTAGGTTTAAGAGCAGGTAATTTAAGTATATTTGAACTTAATGAAAAATCTCAAAAATTTGAAGAAATAAAAGATTTTAATATTACAGATAATTCCATAGTTTATATCAAAGTTTCTGGAAATAAAATTTTGCTTATATCTTCTAAAAATGAAGTCTTTGTCTCTTATTCTTCTCCAAAAATAATGTCCAATAATTCATTTGTTAAGATCAGAGATGCTGATAGATTTACAATATATGACACTGATATAATTGAAAATCAAATATATTTAACAACTCCAGATAAATTTGTAAGAATAACAGTTTCATTAGATTCAATTTTAAATACTTTTAAAAAGGTAAAACAAAATGAAATTAAAACAGGCTTTTATGAATATACCAAAATTATACCAAATGGTTCAAAACAATTTATACTTATTTCACAAAATCAAACCATTCAAGTTAATAGTGATTTAGAAACTGAGCAAGATACTTCGATAAAACCTATATTGAATAACTTACTCTCTAATTGGAATTTAAAGTTTAATGATTTTGGTACAAAAACTTCAAAACTTCAAATTTATGGTGTTGATACTAATTTTAGTAAACGATTGGCTTCAATAATTTATAGAATAGAAGAACAAGATGGATTTCAATATAAAATTCCATCAGAAAATGTGTTCCAAATATTATTTTTAGAATTAAGAGCCTCTTCAGTTTCCAAACCTATTTCAGAACTAAATATATCATCATTGACACTATATCAAGAATTTAAACTGTTGAATGACTCAATAGATTCTGTTGTTGCTTATTTCTTAAGTCCAAAGGAACAAAATACATCAACAACAAACATAAACTATTCACTTGATCTCAAACAATTTTTAGAAACTCAAATTTTAAATCACTCAAAATTTATTAAGTTGAGAAATGAAAATATTATCAACAGGAATAATGACCAAAAAATAATGAGAGAATATTCCTCTACATTGATTAATTTTCTCAAAAAGAATAAAAGAATATTGACAAATGACATTGATAAAACTGTTTATTATTATATGTTAGTTTCATCAGGTGAAAAGGAACCGCTGCAATATGTTAAACCTCCTTCAAAGCTATCATTTAAATCGGAATATTTTACAGAAGATTTTGATATAAGTGATGTAATGAATAAAGATTTAACATTTATTACTTCGAATACATACCATAACTGGAATAGATGTGCAATAACTTTTTTACCTATTATTACACCAGATGTTAAGTATGACCAAGTTACAGGGCAAAGAATAATTGATATTGATAGAGATACATTTAATTCATATGGGGAATTTACAATCCAACTTTTGAAGTCAATGAATGATGTTTCAATTTATAGTGGTTCTAAATACATCAAGAAGTAAGA
>JAJMKZ010000516.1:0-13003 GCA_030564005.1 Ruyongia tratensis | reverse complement strand
AACAAAAACATAGAGATAAAACAGAAAAACAAACAAATAATAAGTCAAATAAAAAGGGAGAAGGACACAAATTTAATCGTTATTATTATTCTCATTTCCATAAAATTCATTTAAATGAAATTATTTTTCATTAATAAATGGATTCAATGCATGAACTGTTAAACAAGGTAATGCCATACCAATTTCTGCTCTTAATAAAATTGGAATTTTAGATAATTCATGAATTTCTTGAATATAATTTTTTTTACCACTTTCTAAAGTTTCAGTTTTAATCTTTAAATCTTTAAAATATGAATTTAAAATTTCTTCACCTTTTAAAATATTTTCATTATTATTATTATTGATAAAATTTAATTTCTTCTTTTCATAAATTAATTCAGGTAATTTTAATTTTAATTCATCTAATTCTTTAATTAAATCATTAATATCTTTATCAACTTCTTTTTTAATACTTGATTCTCTTTGTAATTTGGCAATATCTTTAGCACTAGTTTTAAATTTATTTTTAATAGAATTTCTATAACTTAATGGTTCTCTTTCATCTTCTGGTATAAATGTAGCTGAATCAACACCACTTTCCCAATATAATTCTAAAACACTATTAATCTTATCAAATTCAGCCTTCTTTAATGGTAATTGATCGCCATGAACTCTCTTTTCAATACCAAATTCTGGAATAAAAACATCAAATGCACTTTCATAAACTTGTAAAACAACACCTTCAACAATTAATTGTCCTCCATTTTGTTTACTTAATTCACTAATAACTTTACATAATAATAAATGAATTGCTTGTTCTTGAGCAGATTTTGCACAATCCTTTTTAAAGTTACAATATTCTGCAGTCATTTTTAAAGATTCTAAATAGTCATTCTCTTCAAAATCTTTATGATCTTCTTTATAACTTTCATTTAATATTAATTTTAATTGTCTATGAACAATAAAATCTGCATATCTTCTTAATGGTGATGTAAAATGAGTATAAATTGGTAAATTGAAATAAAATGCTCCATAATTTTCTGGTTCAACTTTACCAGCAATAAAATATTTACATCTTGTAAGAGTCTTTTGAAATAAAATTTCAACACATCTTCTAGTTGTTTTATCTTCAATTGATAATATTGAATCAATTAATTTAGCAGGAGATGATGTATCAACATTAATATTCATATGATTTAATTTTCTTTTGAATGTTTCTAATTTAGTTAAAGTTGGTTGAGTTTGTCTTCTTAAAAATGCAACATCACCTAAAATAGAATAAATTTTTTGTGCAATTGTACAATTAACTTTTAAATATAATTCATTAAGAATACCAAATGATAAATTAGTTTCAAAAATATTTAAATTTAATCTAGTCTTTTCATCATCAACTTGATCTAATAAATTTAAATTAATAATATTACTTAACTTTGAATTTTCTAATCTTTGACGACGGAATTCTCTTGAAATTAAAGAAATTGTCTTAATATAATCTTTTGATGCTGATGAAATACTTTCATTTTTTAAAGTTTTCTTATCATTATTATTATCATCATCTTCAATTAAAATAGAATCAATTTCATCAAAAGATAATTTAATCTTTGGTTGAATAAAACTTTCACCAATCCAAATATTATCAACTTCAAAAGTCTTTGTATCAATTTCAAATAATGTACTAATTGTTAAACTCTTTTTATTTTTACCAAAGCTTAAAACTTTATTAACACAAGCTGGTAATAATTCAACCTTCTTTTGTGGTAAATAAACTGTACAACTTCTCTTTCTAATCTTTTTATCTAATAATGAACCTTCTTTAATATATTCAGTTGCATCACTTATATGAATACCTAATTCAATCTTATCACCAGAGATTCTTTTAACATGAAGAGCAGCATCACTTAAATCACCATCTTCACTAATAACTATAACATACTCATCTGTAAAATCACGTCTTGAATTTTTATCATCATCATTAGTTACAAAAGCTTTTTCATCAATTTGATTAAGTTCAAAATCTTCTCTTTCTTTACTATTTTCATCTAAATATTCATCACAAATAAAGTTATTATCACGTAATAAAGCATCAACTTCAACTTTTGGATCATTAATTGTACCCAATTCAGAAATCAATGTACCAAATGGGTGTAATGAAGTGATTGGCCAACGTTTTATTGATGCAACAAATAATTTATTAGCATAATGATCATGATTTCCAACAAAATCTCTTGGTGCTTGTTCTGTTGGAATAGCAATTAATGGAACTTTTTTATCAGTTGGTTTAAACCAAACAATTTTTGGTTTATTATTATTATTATTATTATTATTGTTATTATTATTATCATTATTATTACTGTTTTGATTATTTTGATTATTATTTGAATTGTTTTCCTTTTGTTGTTGAGAGGGTCTTAATAAACCTAAAGTACCAACAAATAATTGACCTGGAATTCTATCAATAACAGCAACAACATGACCTGCATATAATGGTTTATATTCATCATTAATTTCTTCTTCTTCAACCAATAAAAGTGATTGACCTTCAACTTCAACATCATCATTTTTCTTTAAAGTTGGGCGTTGTTTTAATGAACCTCTTCTTTGTAATTCACCATTAGAATTACTTTCTTCAGAATCTTTTTTACTTGAACTATTTTGTCTATTAATAGAGGAAGATGAAGTTAAACCTGTTGATGCATCATTATGAACATCATCAATAATAGTAGCAGAGATATTATCATTTGAAGAACCAGTTGAAGTTGAGTTATTATCCTTTCTTCTCTTTTTTTCTTCCTTTTCACGTTTACTTGACCAAACTTCATCAACAGATAATAACTCAACAGCAACTAAATCACCTTCTAAAGCTCTATTACGATCTTTTGAACCACAAATAAAAATATCAGAGTCTAATAAACCATCAGTTGAAACATATGCATCTGATCTATTCTTTTTATTGACTCTTAAAGTACCAACAACTAATCTACCTTCAGCAACTAATTCAGGAATTGAAGATTGTGGTAAATATGGAGCAAATAAAGATTTTCTACCATTAATGTTCATACCACTTAAAGATGTTATTGAATTTGAAGCTGACTGTCTTGATCTATGACCTGGAACAAAATCTGAATTATTATTAATATCTTTTGAAGGTGAAGAAGAATGTTTTCTCCAATTACCATTACTACTTGATGAATTTTGATCAAAATGACTTGATCTACTTCCACTTCTAAAATGACCAGATTGACGACGTTCATGAAAAGATTGTGCATAAGTACTACCAGTTGTTGATGAAGAAGAATGTGGTTGTAAAAAATCTGAAGAATTTTGTTGATGATGAGATTGGGGATTTGGAGAAGGAGGGAATTGGTAAGACCTTTGAGGAGAATGAGATTGTTGATTAGTTGATCTTGAACGATTATGACCATGTTTATTTACTGGAGATGAAGGTGGTTCAATAACCGTTGAAGGAAATTTGAAACCTGATGGAGGAGGCATTGTATTTTCATCATTTGAATTTGAATTTGAATTTGAATTAGAATTTGAATTAGAATCAATGTCTTGATTTGTAACATCTCTTCCAGATCTTTGAGCTTGAACTTGAGCTGCAGCCTTTTTAGCTTCATTTAAGCCTAAAGAATGTCTTCTTGCATGTGTTTGATGATTTAATTTATTTAAAGGATTGTTATTATTGTTATTCATTTGATTATTTGAAGGTAAACTAAAAGAACCCATTACACCAGTTACTGATGATTGACTTCTTCTATGAGAGTTACTATTACTTCCCATACGTCTATGACCATTATTACCATAAATCCCGGAGGAACCATTTGCACTATTATTAATTTGATGACTCAATTGTTGTTGTTGCTGAAGAATTTGTTGTTGTTGTTGTTGAACCAATTCCAATTGCTTTTGTAAAGTGAATTGTTCAACCATCAAATGGGTCAATTCACTTGGAGATTTTCTATGTGCGATATGGATTTGTTTTGGATTCTTTCCGCCAGTTGTTGTATAAGAATTCCCATATCTATTATTTGAATTTGAATTTGAGCTTGGATTGCTGTTATTTCTGTTATTTGTATTTGACATAATGTATATAGGCAAAAAAAAAGAGATGATGTATGAGTGGAATAAAATGAAATGACTACCAATGACTGAGTGATGAGTTTTTATTTATAAAATAAAAGAAAAAAAGAAAGAAATACTTTGACAAATTTTTTCTTCTTCTAAAAATTCCAACAACCTAAAAAAAAAAAAAAAAAAAACCTCCAAAAAATTTAGTGGCAAATTTGACAGCTTTCACCAAAAAACAATAAAAAAACTGAATTGAATTCAAATAAAGTGTTATTAATCTTCTTTAATTTGGCGTTAAATAACTGAGGATTGAATTGAGTCCCAAACCTTAGTTCTTTTACTAATTTCCTAAACCTTAGTTCTATTGTTTTTGTTTTTAAACTTTTATTGGATAACACAAAGCAAAAAAATCAGGGGACAGCTTTCTTTGTTCTGTGAATAATGACAATTGGATAGGCGCTTTTGTATGTCAAGATGAGCGGAGAGAGTGTGTATGAGTCTAGTTTTTTGAGGATAGTATGACTTGAATTCAAATCACTTTAAAACTGTTTTATTTTTTGTTTTAATTTGTATAGTTTTTAAAGAAAGAAAGGATTTTTTTAATTTTTTTTTTATGTATTTGTTTTTTTATTTTTTATTTTTTTTTTTTGTGACGTTGCTGTTTTTTTTTTTTTTTTTTTTTTTTTTTTTTTTTTTTTTTTTTTTTTTTTTTTTTTTTAATTTTTCAGCCTAAATTTATTTTTATTTCTGTCTAAAATTTAGGCTCAATTCTGCCTAGCTGATATATTTAAAGATAGATATATAGCAATCAAACTACTAAAAAGTTTTATAAAAGAATAATTATTATTATTGTATTATAATATAGTAAACAAAGAGATAAATAAATTAATTGACAAAGAAAAAAAAACAAACAAGTAAATCTATCAACTTTAAGCTTCAACAAAGGCTCTATAACTTGTAAATTTTGAATCTTCAGTAATTAATTTAATTTCAACATTTGGTGCAATAAAAAAATTATAACCAGCTTCACATTTCAAATAATGTCCATGTTCACTTTCTAAATAACCTTCACCATCTGTAATAATTAAAATACTTGGTCCTTCAAATTTTTTAAATGATCTAACACCAACACTATTCTTAAATGTAGTTTGTAAAACTGAAAATTCTTGAATTGGTGGATCAAATAATTTAGATTCACCTTTACCTTCAGATCTTTCAAATAATAATGGTTGCATTTTTTGTTTTTCAACATCATCATAAGCATATGTTAACATTTCAACTAAATTTTCAACATCTTTAAATTTTGGTGTAAAACCTGCTCTAACCACATTATCAGATGCTGCCATACATTCAATAATATCACCTGAAATATATGCATGAGGATCTTTAGCTTGTAAAAACATTGCTTCACCTGTTTGTAATTTACAATGATTTAATAATAAACAACCACAGAAAAGCCCAATATCTAATGGAAATTGTTCATTTAATCTTAAAATTAATTCAGCTAAATCTGATTTATTAAAAACTGATGGATTTTTTTTAGCAGTTTCAACTAATGATTTAGCATATTTTTTAATATCTTCATCAGTTGAATTCATAACTTTACCAAAGATTAATTGTAATAATTTTCTATTTTCAACATCAGAATTTGAACCAACTTTAGCATCTGGTACAATACCATTAATGAATTTTTCAGCAGCTTCTTCACCAACTAAATTTCTGAATTCTTCAACTCTTTTTAATTCATCACTTATTTCTAATAATGGTTTAAAACCACAAAAACCTTCAAAATCTGTAACAGCAATAGCCATTTCAGGTTTATGATTATCATCTGGATAATTCTTTGGATCATGGATATGTAATTTAGCACCTAGTTCTTTATCTGGATGAGCTTGAATTGATAAAACTTTTTCAATAGATAAAACTTTGAATAAAAATGGTAATTCATCATCTTTACCAAATTTTTTAACAATTGAATCAGCTAAAAAAGTTGTTGGATCCTTTTTAATAATTTCTCTTAAATTTTCACCAGTGGTTGCATCAACACTTGTAACTTTTGGATGTGTGCCCATCCATAATTCAGCATATGGTTTTGTTTCATCAATGGTAACAGTTGATGGTGAAGAATTATGGGCGAATTGAGCAACAGCTGAAGCAGAACCAATCTTACCCCAATCGTAGTTTTGGTAACCTGATTGTAGTCTGAAGACTTTTTGATGGTGTTCTGGAGATACTTGTGTAGTAGACATTATTATTTTAGATTATAATTTAGAAAAATTTAAGAATCTTTAATAGTTCAAAAAGATAAACAACAAATTTCAACGTGTCCTCAAAAAAAAAATAATAATAATAATTAACAAAAAAAAAAAAAAAAATAACAAAAATAACAAAAATAAAATAAAAACAAAAAACATCTGAACACCACAAAATATTTCTGATAGTTTAGTAATATTTCCGAATTAAGAGATTTGGTACACAGAAATTCTGCCATTCCCAAAATTATAAAATTTAACATATATCAACAGAAAAGAGAATGTTATATGTAATTTCTAAACTTTTGATACTATTTATTAGTTATTAAAATCAAATCATACAAAAAAACCTATTAAATTGTCAACGCTAAAAATGACAATGGCAAGAATTCCAAAGATTGATAGAAACCTTGACAAAATTAAGGTGCTTTTCCCACATTTATCTGATAAATTTATAATTCAAGCTTTAACAGAGACTGATAATGATTTAAATCATGCAATCGAATTAATATTGACTGATACTGAATCAATAGTCGAACCTCCAACTATTTCTGATCCATTTGAAACTAAAATAAAATCATTAAAAGAAATGTTTCCAAAATTAACTAGAAATTTAATAAAACAAGCTCTATACGATAATAATGAAGATTGTGAAAAAGCTTCTGAAGTCTTATTAAATCATGATATAATTCAAAGTTTTGATGAATCTATAAAATTAAACAAAAATAATGTTATACCAAATACTTTATCAATGTCAAATGGTGAATTTTTAAAAAATGTATTTTGGAGTTCTGCAAAAGTAAATAATAATGATCAGTATCAACAAGATATTACAGTTTGGGCTAAAATGAAAACTGATTTTGATACAATTTCATCTTTATTAGATATTGATATAAATGATAAAAATAATGATAATAATGATAAATTATCAAAATTAAGATCATTTTATCATAAAAATAATTCTGAATTATGTCCAACAATAATTGATATAATCCTAAATTTTAATAATGATATCAAAGAAAAATTTGAACAAGAAAAAAAGAATAAATTGAATAATTTACAACCTATTAAATTAGATCAAACTGAATTAAAAAATTATAGTAATGGAGAAAAAATTGTTATACCGAAAGGTGGTAGAGTTCAAGGTACATCTTATAATAATTCTAGATCTAATATTAATGATAAAAATAAATTAAATGTAGCAAATTATTCATTAACACCAAAAAACAAAAAACAAGAAAATTTAGATCAATCTGAAAATAATGTAAATAATAAATTATATGAATTTAATGAAGAATCATCAGAAACTTTAGAATTAATATCAATAACTCAATCTGATGCTCAACTAGTTAACATTTCTTGGGAATTTTACAAAAATGCTTTAATATTTTTTAATGGTTCAATTGAAAAAGTTTTAAATATCGCAATATTTATAATTGAGAATAAATGTCAAAAATATACTTTTAAAAATGATATTGATAAATTAAGATCAACAATAATTCCAAAACCAAACATTATAATGACTCCAAGAACAATTGAAAAAGAAAATATAGATGATTCTAATTCAGGTTTTATTAAAATTGAAAGAAAGAGGAAAAATAGCTCAAGTTATCAAAATGAAATTAAAAAATCATTACAAGATGGTTTAACAAAGGAACAAATATCACATCAAAAGAAACAATTACTTAATGGTAAAATTCATAGTTATATAGATTTACATCGCTTTCAAGTTATTAATGCTCAAAGAACAGTTAGTTATGCATTATCAGAATGGTGGGATGATGAATTAAAAGCAAGAGAAACTTCTATTAAAGGAACAGCCTTAGGTAATGGTAAAGCTAGAGAAGTTGAACCATTTACAGTCATTACCGGGAGAGGTATCCATAGTGATGCAGGGATTTCAAAAGTTAGAGCAACAGTTAAAAGAATTTTAAGAGAAGAAGGTTATATATTTGAAGAGTGTAGTGCTAAATTTCATGTTTTAGGTAAAAATAAACCATTAAATTGATACCAGTGAAAATTTATTAATGTTCAAACTTTCAATTGAGAAAATTGCTGAATTACGAGATACAGACGCAAAATTAAAAAGGCGCTCAATATATTTTAGGTCCAAATACTAATATTAAAAGAGGTTCAAATGGTGGTAGAGCTCTTTAATCTTTTAGTGAAGATCCTTAATTAACTGGTATGATTAGTGCATCTGTTGTTAAAGGTATTCAAAGTCAAAATGCTGGTTCAACTATTAAATATTTTGTTAATAAAGTTTGCTAATCCAAAAGTTTATATGACTTTTTATAATAAAGTTAATTGCATTGAAACTTCAACTTATTTATTAGGAAATATCTTAAGAGGTTAATGGAAATATGATGATGCTGTTATCTAATATTGGTATGGTACTTATAATTCTAAAGAAAGTATTGAAGCAGATTTAGATTTAGAAATTCCAGGTCCTCCATTTTTTAGACAGATAGAAACTGTTCATCATCAAGTCTTATCAAAAGCTGTTGACATTAAATATGTTGATGCATGTTGCTATAAATGTTTTAAAAATGGTTAATAAAGCTCTTGAATCAAATATTCCTTTTGAATCTGATGAAGGTATAGAGAATAATACTGAAGAAACTTCAAAATTTTTCAAGAAAAATTGGTGCTGAAACAATTGTAATTGTATAGAATGCTGATATTATTTTAATTTTGAAGAAAGATGAAACTGCTGCAGTTATTGGTCCAAATGCTTAAATGTCAGCTTTTTCAGGTGGCGGGGTATCGTCTCAAAATTAGGTAAAGCTGCTCCATATACTATTGGTTGTTATGGTCATATTTATTTACCAGGTTTACCTCAATATTTAATCAATCCTTTCACTAATAAAACTGGTTATAGAATGTCATTCTTTGATAAACCATATTACGATGAAACTAGAAGTAAGTATGACCAATTTTATAGTGATCAATCATTTAATCTTTTATTTGATTATTATACAAGAAATCCAACTTTCCCAAAATTTTTCTGTGCTGATATGAAAGGTAAATTAACAGTTTAAGAAACTGCTGAATACGAATTTTGTTTATGTGTTAATGGTACTGCTTAATTGTTCATTCATGATAAATTGGCTGTTAATAAGAAAACAGTTCAAACTAGGGTAGGGTGCAATGAAAGAAAAATCAACAATTTCATTAATTGCAGGTCAAGAGTATGATATTAGAATTGAATTTGGTTCAGGTACTACTTATACAGTTTCAAACATTGGTGGTAGGGCCATCTCGTTTGGTGTTGCTAAAGTTACTCATAATCAAGATACTAAAATTGCTAAAGCTGTTGAATTAGCTAAATCTATCGATAAAGTTATTTTATCAGCTGAGTACTAATGGTTAACGGGACTCTGAAGGTTATGATCGTGAAACTATTAAATCAGCAGGTCATTCTGATAGATTAATTCTGTTCCTTTCTTTGATTTTGCTGATAAATGGTGCCAACAAGCTGGTGATTACAAAGTAATTGTTAGTAATACAAGTGCTACTAGTGATGAAAATTCATTAGTTAGTGACTTTAAAGTTTCAGAAAATAAGTTCTGGTTAGGTTTATAGTTAATAGATCAATTTAAAAAGTTCTTTTAAATGATACAAGAGAGGTTACTTCATAAGTATATAATGTATTTCCTAAAAAAATAGATCTATTTAATAATATTGACTAGTAAGACTATTGTGCATTCTTGAATTCATCATCTGAGCTTACAATAACATCTTTTTCCTGAATCTCTTGTTCTTTAACCTCCTCTTCAATTGGTGCAGCCTGTTTTTCCGTCTTTTCTTCATTACCTTCATTCGAAATTTCAGGTTTACCCTCAACTTCGACTTGTGTTGTTTCATTATCAATTTCTACATCATCACCAGTTAGTTTAAGTTCCTCTGGTGTAGTAGGAACTTCATCATCGTTTTCAGCTTTAGCAGTTTCAGGTTCTGCAGTAGAAACTTCTGATGACATAGTTGGATGTCTTTTTGGACGTTGTGGAATCACAGGTGTTGTTTCCTCTTTAGATTCTTCAACAGAAGTGCTTAAATTTTCAGTTTCAAATGGTTTCTCAACAACATTTTCTTCATTTTGAACAAATTGTTCATCATGATTAACATCTTCAACTGTCACAGGAATATTTTTGAATTCAAATCCTAATGCTTTATTAAAATCGTTTTGACATGATAATTCACCAAGACTCCACGAATCTAAAATAACAATACTTCTCTTATCAACAACTTGAACTTCTGAAATCTTATTCATTCTTTTACCTCTTGGACCTTTTGCTCTAGATCTTCTAACATCATTATTTGAAGTTGAAGCTTCAGATTTTGGTTCATCTTCTTCATCATCATCTTGTTTAGAAACAGGTGGTCTTAAGGCATTAGGTAATGTCATTCCAGGTAGAGCCATTCCAGGTAACGCAAACAAACCAGTTAAATTTTTCTTAAATGCTGTACGTGATGGTATTTCTTCATTCCTTGGATCATCATTATTTTTATCTATAACTTCACTTTCTTCATCTTTTTCATCATTTCTATCTGTATTCACAGGTGCAAATCTTCTTACAGGACGAGAAACAGTATTTCTCTGTTTCATTTGTTGTTCTTGTAATAATTCTTGTTCTTGATTTTTATGCAACATTTCTTGGAAAGCAGCAATTCTACTTGATGGTTTCTTTGGAACAGGTGGTGGCCCTTTTTTGATACTAGATGACGAAGAAACTGAAGAAGATGATGAATTTGATGTTAATTTTGGTCTTGAAGGAACAATAGGTTCATTGTTCGATTGTTGAACAGTTTTCTCTTTTGTTGGTCTATGCAATGGAATCGATGGAGTTATTATGCCATTTTCAGTACTTATATCTGTATCATTATTATTTTTGGTTGGTCTATGTGCTGGTAATAGTGGAGGTTCTTTGTTTGATAATTCATCGGACACTTCTAATGCTTTTGTTGGTCTTGCTGGAACTATTGGTGTTGATTCAAGTTTAGTTTCTTCTTCATTATTAGTTTCAGTTTCAGCTTTTGGTACTTTAGTCTCTTTATTTTCTTCATTTGTAGTACGATGAGTGCTTTTAGGGTGTGGAGGAATAATAGGCAAATGATCTTCTTTTACAGATTCTGAATCTTCTAAAGTAGCTGTATTTTCGATTGATGGTTCATTTACTTCTTCTTCTTCTTCTTCTTCTTGAACACCTTCAACACTTTCTAACTGTGTTTGGTCTTCAACATCTCTAATTACTTCTTCTTCAAGAGTACGTTCATCTGTTACTTGTTCAAATTTTGGATCCAATGTTTCTTCATCTGGTGTAACCTGGTCTTCTGAATAATCATCAATTACGTCAATGACGTCTTCATTAGTTTCATTTTCATCATTAGTAGTATCTAAATCTAAAGTTTCAGAGGAAATTTTATTTTCAATTTCAAAATCATTTTCATTCTCTGTTGAACTTAGTGTATCAGATTTCTTAATAGGACGGTTTGAAGGGATTTTTGGAATTGAATCCTCAGTAGAATTTGACACGATTGAATCATTAGTAGTTGATTTTTTCACAGGTCTTGAGGGAATAGTTGGAGTGTCTCTTGTTGTTGTATCAGATGATTTTGGAGTTGGTCTAGAAGGTATAATTGGTTGAATTTGATCAACTTCAGTTATTTGTTTCTTTATTGGACGATTTGGAATGATTGGAGTTGATGTTGATGGTGAAGCCTCCAAAGATTCAGATGAGTCATTGACAGTCTCGATAGTTGTATGTGCTTTCGCAGGTCTGCGAGGAACGATTGGTATATTTGACATTGAGGTTGACTGAGTTAAAAGTTTATTTATCGAATATAACGATTTGTTTATGATTCCCTTTATTTGTTGTTTATTTTTGAAATTTGAAATTTGAAATATTAGAGGATTCCACGTGATTTTCAGCCCTAATGGAAGCCTTAATGAATTGCTATGAGAAGCTGGTATAAATAAAAGAAATCACAATAATATATCTACTATCCAACATTCAAGCACCTTAATACTTAAATGCTCACAAAAATCGCTTCAGTTTTCAAAACTTCAATCTTATTCTTGATAAACATCAATGACTATCTTACTCTAAAGAAAGATTTTAACACATCTTTCAAATGATATATTAAATTTAGATTAAATTTAGATTAAATTTAGTGTTTATTTTTGTATATTTCTTCCAATCATTCATGTTCAAAATTAAAATCTAATTACACACTTCCATATCTATGACAAACATGATTTCAGTTCTTGAAAGTTCAATTGTCTTTTTACTCGATGTAAACTGTTATGTTATTTTAAGTGGTGATTATGATGTTCAAACTTGATTAGTCAATTTTATATTGAAATTATTTTCATTGGTATTGAGCTAACAAGGAAATAACAGTTAATATCATTGATCAGTTCATCAGTACATTGAAGGGAGAGAGAAAGAGTTCAAGGAAGGATTTCATATGTCTTTTTCTTTTTCTTTTGATTTTTGATTTTTATTTTTTATTTTTTAAAGAACCATCTTTTGTAATGGTACGTTGACTAACAACAAGGAGAAAAATTTACAAAAAGTGGTAATTAAAAGTGAAAATGTAGAATGTAGTAGCATTCATTAATCATTACTTTTTTTTTTATTTTGTTTAATATTTCAGGAACAAACTATCAAGAAAGACAGTAAAATAGGTGTCCAGAT
>JAJMKZ010000515.1:0-13008 GCA_030564005.1 Ruyongia tratensis | reverse complement strand
TAAAAGTAATTATAGTTTATTTACGTATGAGACTGTGGAAATGTTGAACTACTACAACTACAGATATATGTTACCACCACTACTACTACTACTACTACTCTCTATTGTACCCATCCTGCTACTGTTGGTGGTACCCAACTCTCTAGACCTCTCTTTACCCCAGAATTATAACAACCCAATATTATCAAAATTATCTTCTATTATACTAAAACAAAATTCAAGAGATCAATTAATAAAAAAAAAACTGGATGCTTTCAAACATAGAGTTAATTACCTCATCAGAAAGAATAATAATTTGTTTCAACATATAAGTGATTCTGACTATGCCTTTTATGATGAACAACAAAATATTTTAGGTACAACTTTCTTCTCTAAAAATACTTTTTCAAGACAAGCTTATATATCAAATGGTTATATTGGTTCAAGAATTTCAACTTTAGGTCAAGGGTTTTCATATGATGAAATTAATATCCATATAAATAATTCTTCAAATTCTTCATATTTAAAAAATGGTTGGCCATTATTTAATAATAGATTTACTGGTTCTTTTATATCTGGTTTTTATTCAAATCAAATTAATTTAACAAATACAAATTTTCCTGAATTATATAAAAATGGTTATGATTCAATAATTTCTTCAATTCCTTATTGGAATAATTTAGAAATTTCTTATTTTAATAAAGATTCTAATAATTGGGAATTTTTTAATCCAAATTCAATTAATTCAAATTTAATAAATAATTATGTTCAAAATATGTCAATTAATAATGGTATTGTATCAACTGAATTAACTTGGTTAAATAAATTTGATATTAAAATTGAAACTTTTGTTCATAGAGATTTATTACCTTTAGGTTTAATTAAATTAGAAATTTCTTCAGATTTAAATATTAATAATATTGGTGATGATTTAATATTTAAAGATTTTTTAAATTTTACAACAAGTAAAAGAACAAAATTTAATAAAATTGGTATAGATACAATTAATGATTCAATATTTATTGAAGTTAAACCTCAAAATTTTGATTATTCAAAAGCTTCTATTTATTCAACTTGGGAAATTATTAATGATAATATAACTAATACTATTGGTCATTTATTAGGTAAATCAAATGTTTATAATCAAGCTAATCTACATTTAAAACCTGGTGAAACTATAACTATTTATAAATATGTTGGTATTGTTTCATCAGAATTATTTAATTCTTCTTATGGTCAATATTTAATTTCAAAATTTTCAAATAATAATGATATTAATAATGAATTAGATTTAGCAAAAAGTATATCTTTAAATTCTAAAAAAAAATTTAATTATGAATTAATTAAAAAATCTCATATTAAAACTTGGCAAAATGAATTTAATAATATTGATATATTTATACCTTCAAATAAATTATTAACTGTTGCTGCAAAATCAAGTCTTTTCCATTTATTTTCAAATTCAAATGAAAAAAATAAAGGTATTCTTTCAGCTTTAGGAGTTTCAGGTTTATCCTCTGATAGTTATGGTGGAATGGTTTTTTGGGATACAGATCTTTGGATTATTCCTTCAATTTTACCTTTTAATCCAAAAATTGCTAAATCAATAAGTTATTATAGAAATTTTACTCATAATCAAGCTATTAAAAATTCAATTAATAATGGATTTAATGGTGCTGCTTACCCTTGGACTTCTGGTAGATTTGGTAATTGTACTTCAACAGGTCCTTGTTTTGATTATGAATATCATATTAATGTTGATATAGCTTTAAGTTCTTTTTGGATTTATTTAGCTGGTAGTGAAGATTCAATAGAAGATGAAAATTATTTAAAATTTACTGTTTGGCCATTATTAAGAGATGCTTCAAATTTTTTATCTCAATATGTTAAATTTGATTCAAACTTAAATAAATTTATAACTAAAAATTTAACAGATCCTGATGAATATGCTAATCAAATTAACAATGGTGCATTTACAAATGCTGGTATTGATAAACTTTTAAAAATTTCAATGATTGTTGCTAATCATTTAAAAGAATCAATTAATCCAAATTGGTTTAAAATTTCAAATAATATTTATATACCAACTTCTAAAAATAATATAACTTTAGAATATTCAAATATGAATTCTTCAATTTTAATTAAACAAGCTGATGTTATAATGTTAACTTTCCCTCTTAATTCTGATATGATTTCAATTGATCAACAACGATCAAATTTATTTTGGTATTCATCAAAACAAGCAGATGTTGGTCCTGCAATGACTTTCCCAATATTTACAATTGCTGCTTCAAAATTATTAAATCATGGTTGTTCATCACAAAGTTATTTACAAAAATCAATTTTACCTTATATAAGATCACCATTTGCTCAATTTAGTGAACAAGCTGATGATAATATTTTAACAAATGGTGGTACTAATCCAGCATTCCCATTTTTAACAGCTCATGGTGGTTATATTCAAGCTTTAATCTATGGAGTTTTAGGTATAAGACATTCATTTCAATTAAATCCAAAAACTTTAAAAATTGAAAGATTTTTAGAATTTGATCCAATTGCTTTAATTGGTTTACCAGGTGGTATGAAAGTTAATGATTTAAAATATTTAGGTCAAAGAATTGATATATTATTAACAGATATTGAAGGTATAATTTTTAATAAAGGTAATAAACCAATAACTGTTATAATACCTGAAAGAAATTTTAGATCTGGTAAATTTATTATTTATCCTCATAAAAAATTAATTATACCTTTATTTATACCTCATAGAAATTTTATTGATTCAATTAATGAATGTAAACCAATAACAAATTTAACAACTGGTTCACCTGGTGATGTTCCATTATCAGCAATTGATGGTAATAACTTTACTTATTGGCAACCAATAGATAGAAATCCTGCAAGGTTAATTATTGATTTAGGTTATCCTCAAAGATTTGATAAAGGTTTTATAGTTTGGGGTTCAAGACCTGCAAAATATCTTTCAATTTATATGACTGAAGAAATTTCTTTAACTTTTGATCAAATTTTAACAAATATTAATAAATTACCTTTAATTAAATTAGTTGATAATTTAGAAATTAAAATAAGTGAACCTTTTAAAGAAAAATATTTAAGTGAAGTTATGATTACTTCAAATAATGAAACAAGTTTTGATATAAAGACATCATCATATACTTTTTGTAGGTATATTATAGTTGAAATTACTGATGCTATTGATTCTAATGGTGATGAAGGAGCTACACTTAATGAAATTGCATTTTTTGAATCATAGAAATACAAAAAAAAAAAAATAAAAACATTTATGAATTTTGATTTATTATATTATAAAAATTTAACTCTATTAAGTTTCTGTATGAGGTTTTTTATTTGGAGATTCTGAACCATTTTCTCTTTTTCTTTTCAATATTAATGAAGGATTTATACAAAATTGTACTTTTTTATCAATTTCAACAGCTTCTTCTTTTGTTGGATTCTTTGCAGTTCTAAGAATTGTTTGACATTCATTAATAGTTTTTATTAACATTTCATAATTTTTTCTTGATTTTTCATTTTGTTCTTTTAAAATTTTTTTCTTTTCATCTTCAATATTTTCTTCAATATCTTTTATAATTAAAAATTTTGATTTTAAATAATTTGTTATCATTTCATCATCAATTTCTTTAAAACAAGCTAATGATATTTGTGGTGGTGTAAAATAATATACAACATCTGAAAGTAAAGCTTCATTAATAAGTTCTCTTGCTGAATCATATGACTTATTCAATCTATCATGATTTATTTGATCTTTTAATACATATTGAATATCAAAGAAAAATCCATAAAGTGATCTAAATGGATGATGATTCATTAAAGTAAATTTTAAAGAACTTAAAACTTCAAATTCTAATGATAAAATCTCTTCAGGTGTTGTTTTTGGTATACTTTTAGAGAATGATTTTATACTAATGAAATAATTTTCAGATTTAGCAGCTAAGAATAAACAAGTTAATAAAACAAGTTTTGGATGAAAATCCATTACACTATTAACAAGATAGAATTTTCTCAAGAATGAAACTGCTGTTGCTCTAGCTTGTGAAGGCATTTTGAAGAATTTCGCCAGCATTGCTACTCTTCTCGAATAGAATGCTATTAGTTGTAATTCTTCATCAACTGTAACTGTCTCTATTAATGTTGGATCTATGTCTGGTGTTTTCTTTAGTCTTTCTTTTACTTTGAATTTACCTTTTTCATTGACTGACTCTCTCATTTGTTGCAATTCTGATCTAGTGAATGACCAGAGTCTATACTGTGTCGACTTTCTGTACAGGTCATCATAACCTACTGTCTTTGACATTGTGTTGTTTTTATTACTTGTTCTTTTTTAACTATTAGTTGTTGCAGTTTGATTTTTGTTTTTGTTCCATTAAAAAAAAAAAAAAAAAAATACTATAAACAATTTTCACACTTTAAACTATACATTTTAACTACTCAAAAGAGACTTTTCAATGTCTTCATCCACCATAAAACCTTCATATACACTATACATCTCAAATTTAAATGACCAGATACCTTTGGAAAAGATAAAACACAATTTATACGTTCTTTATTCCACATATGGCTTTGTGATAGATTTAAATGTTCATAAGAAGATAAGAGGTCAAGCCTTTGTAATATTTAATGACATTGATGATGCTAAGTATGCTCTAAGATCAACTCAAGATGAAGATTTCTTTGGTAAACCATTGAAAGTAGAATTTTCCAAAAGTAAAAGTAAAACAATAGAGACTCTAGAAAACTTAGATGCTTAAAAAAAGATACACAACTAAAGAACATTCTACAAAGTTTATTTTGAAAAATATATACAAAGGTTTTTTATATAATTAAATACAAAACACTCTTCAAAATAATCATATCCAAAATGTTCATATCATAAGACCATCTAATGTTTGAGACTTTATTCATTATTCTTACCTCTTTTGGTTTCATTAAATTCAATCTTATAAAAAAAAAAAATCATAATATACTTTTGCGTTTTTTTTCTGGATTTATCAACTTGTAGTATCTATCCATCATATTATTAATTCACATAAAAATACAAACTTAAAAAAACACACATACATATACATCATATCTATTTGATAAATATTTTCAAGGCCTCTCTTTTCTTTAATAATAATATTACATTTCAATCATCAAAATTAGTTATGCCTCAACCATAATTGGGAATGGTTTGTTAACCTTGTCACCACGTTCATCATCACCAGCTGATTTGACTACTGTATTTGTTGTAGTTTTGACTTTATCTATTGGTTCACCATTTACAATCTTCATCATTTCATCTTTGGTTAAAGTTTCATATTCAATTAAACCTTGTGCTAATCTTTCTAATTCAACCTTTCTTTCGTTTAAAATCTTTCTTGTACGATCTTCTGATGTCTTTAACATATCAAGGACTTCTTGATCAGCTTGATCACGAATCTTTGGTGACCATGAATCCCATTTATCAGATAAATTAATTGGACCAACTTTTTCAGACATACCATAACTTGTAACCATTGCTCTGGCTGTACTTGTAGCACTACTTAAATCTGAACCACAACCACTAGTAGTATTTTCTTTACCATATGTTAATTCTTCAGCAATCTTACCACCCATACAAACATCTAATCTTGCTAAACATTCCTTTTTTGTAATATCAACTTTATCCATTTCTGGTAATTGGAAAGTAATACCTAAAGCTCTACCTCTAGGTAGAATGGTAGCTTTATATAATGGTGAAGCACCTGGTGTGAACATTGCCATAATTGCATGACCAGCTTCATGGTAAGCTGTTGCAGTTCTAGTAGCTTCAGTCATAACCATAGTTTTTCTAGCAGCACCCATTAAAATCTTATCCTTAGCCCATTCAAAATGATTCATATCAACAGCTAAAGCATTTTGTTGTGAAGCATAAACAGCTGCTTGGTTAACTAAATTCATTAATTCAGCACCTGACAAACCTGGAGTACCACGAGCAATAATAGTTGGATCAACATCTTTAGCAATTTCAACATGTTTCATATGATGTTTTAAAATATCAGCACGACCTCTAACATCTGGTAAATCAACATTAACAATTTTATCAAATCTACCTGGTCTAGTTAAAGCTTTATCTAATGATTCTGGGAAATTTGTGGCACCAATAATTATTATACCACTTGTTTGAGAAAAACCATCTAATTCAACCAACAACTGATTTAATGTTTGTTTTGCATATGCTTGATCTCTTGGATTACGTTTACCTCCAATGGCATCTAATTCATCAATGAAAATAATAGCAGGGGAATGAGCTCTAGCTTGTTGAAATAGTTCACGAACTCTTTTAGCACCAACACCTACATATAATTCATCAAATTCTGAACCAGACATAAAGAAGAATGGAACACCTGCTTCACCTGCTGTTGCTCTTGCTAATAATGTTTTACCTGTACCTGGTGGACCAGTTAATAAAACACCTTTTGGTAATTTACCACCTAATCCTGTAAACTTAGTTGGGTCTTTTAAGAAATCTACAATTTCTTCTAATTCTGATCTTGCTTCATCTGCACCACACACATCTGAAAATTTAACAGTGACTTTGGACATATCAACAGATTTATCAGCAACATCAGAAGTTTTGAAAATTGTACCTGATTCAACTAAAAATGTAAAACCTTCCATTACACCATATGTTAATAGGCCAATTGGAATTAACCATTTTAACCATTTTGAAACCATGACCCAAGTAGATTCTGTTATAACAACATGTAAAGGTTCTTGACGACTACCATATTGGAAACCGTTTCCATTAAAGGAATGATTAGAGTTATTTGAATTTAAAGTACCATCAGCTATTGATTTTGAAACTTCTTCAGCTTCAGTAATCCTACCAACCTTTCTAAGAGCTTCACTATAAATTTGAGCACATTCTGGAGATTTTGCAATACCTTGAGTTTCATAACGTTTTATAACATATTGTGGAAAATTATATTTTAATAGATTTTTGTAATATTTATGTTGAAGTGAGGAATTACTCAAATCGGCATTTGCTTGAGATTCAATTTCTTGAAGACGTTGTTGAACTGCTGTTGTGATCATTCTTAGACCCTTGTAATAGTTGTGAGAGTCATATCTGTTAGATATAAGACCACGGTATGCTGATCTATTAATGAGTGATGATTTTGTATTTCTGAACATATTGTGGCAAAAACAATAGGTAAATGAAGTTGAATCACTTGACAGGGAAAACCTTAAACTTCTTAATGCCAAAAAAAAAACAACCAAATGATAAAGAAAGACTTATGCAGTGATTCTATATTACACTGTGTTTGTTGATGTTATTCACCAGAAATATATTCCACAGAACTTGATCTGATTATTATTTCTTGCTTGCTTTTTATTTAAGTTTCTATTTGTTCCTTCAATTTCTATAATTGATTTTGGATGATGAAAATTGGGTGTGCTCCAACCAAAAAGAATTACATAATCAAATTCAATTACCCTCTGTGTCTGGTGAAAAGAATTGAGGTGTTTGTGTTTGTCACCAGCCACTTCAAACAGAAATATTTCTACAACAGTAACTTATAATAAGTAAACAGTTTGTTTTCTGTTTAGAATATCTATATAGAAGGATGATTTCTCAAATTAAAAGAATGTTTTGCTCTCTTGCAAGAGGTTCTTAAAACCAAACCTTCAAACTTATCACCTCAAAGTTTACACAAAATGCACTTTTTAGACACTTGTATTGATTTCATACAGTCTATATCATTTTTATTTAGTCAATGCTATACTATGTTTCAATTGCTTTATATTGCTGTAGGTTCCAGTATGTGGAGTCTTATTAAAGTACTATTAGTATACATGAATGTGTTCAAACAAACCTACAACATCTTGAATTGTGAAGCTGGTTCTGATACTATGTTTGAATTAATGGTTCTTATGGATGAGACTACTTTAGAGATGTGTGAGAGCTCAGGCATTGAATTCTGTATTCAAGGTTACAACAACTTTAAAAGTAGAACACTTGCAAACTTTGACCTCTTTTCATCATTGACAAAATTATTATCAAACTATGCAATTAATTATTTACTCTATTTTGTTCTAAATATTTTTATTATACAATTCATTTCTTCAAAAATATCTAAATCAGTTCAGATTAGATATAATATTAATGGCATCAAGATGATCGTTGTCAGCTTAATCATACTCACTATAACCCAAAAGTTAATTAATCGATTGTTTGGTTCTTTAATTTTCAGATTGGTTAGTATTATTCATCAATATATATTTCCTACTGTTTCAAATTGGTTATGTGATTTGTTGATTAGAAATGAACCTAATGAATACATTTAAATAAAAAATTACATTATAAATAATAATTAATCAATGAAATTCCAAAAACGCCCCTGTATATATATTTTATGTATAAAAACTAGTTAAATAGCATATAAATTATATTGTAATTGCCTTATTATCATTCAGATTTTAAAATTTGTAAATCTGTTAAGTCCTCATTATTCTCTATTGTTAAGCCATGCTCATTTGCTAAATGTAAAAGACAAATAAAACAAAAACTTGTTGATAAATCTTTCTTTTCTTCTCTTGGATATATTCTACCAATTTCTTTAACAACAGCACTAAAATTTTGTTCTGGTTTATCAATTTTCACATCAATAACATCCCATAAGTTATCCTTCAAAACTTTAACATTGACATTTTTAGCAACCTTTGAATAATTAACATACTCAGGTTTAACTTTCTTCCCACCAGTAATTAATTGGGTTCCAAAATCAAATTTATTTTCTCCTACATCATCTCCTACTTCAAAAGGATCTTGAGTAACAAAACTTTGGTCATTAAATCCATCATTGAAGTCATCATTATCATCATATGCACCTACCAAATCATCTTTTTCTTGATTTTGCTCTTTATAGTTATCAGCCCAGAATGTTGCATCCGGTATGTCATTTATTTCTTCAGGTTCTGCTGTTGATATAGAAGCAGCTTCATTATTAGATGATGGGCGAACTTTCTTATTAAATAATGATAATTTTTGACCTGGTTTTGTAAAGAGACTTATCAATTGCGATGAAGAGAAATATATATCATCTGGTAATAAGTTATTTGTATCTGAATCAAATTCTTTTGCAGGTAACTGAGTTGATACTTTACTCTTCTTGAATATTATATTTTCTTCCTCTTCATCATCATCACTGTTCATATTCTCAAGTGCTTCTTCAGTAACACAAGACATAAAATCAATTATAAATGGTTTCTTTTGTTTTTTCTTCCCTGATTGTTCACCATTTTCTGTTGATGTAGGTTGTTGTGTTTGTAATGTTTTAATTTTTTTTAATTGCTTAACTTTCCAATGTTCAGGACCAGCCCAACTTCTTTTCATTGTATTATCAAAATAAGCTAATAAATCATGATCAACAACATTAGTAACAATATTCTCATGTGAATCATTAATCTGATCATCATCACCAATATTGGTATTGCCATCAAGAATAACAGCTGCTGCTTCATCTTCTAATTCACCAAATGATGAATTATCAACACCCATATCAAAATCCATATTATCATCCATTTTATCAGAAGGTGGAAGATCTAAATTGAAATCCAAAATATTTTTTTGTTCTTCTGTGTTTAAATCTGAATTTGATTCTTTTAAATTTTTGTTAACATCATTCAAGATTGATTTTGCATTTGAGACATCTGACAAAACTGAATTCAAATGATTTAATGACGGGCAAAGAGTAAGATCTTCAAAATCATCATTCCCATCGGTATAAACCATTTTTCTTATAGCGCTGATATCAATATCTTCATCATTGATACCCGATATTTCATGTGACGTAGTATTGTCCATTGTTATATCAGCTACCTGTGCATCATCTTCATCAGCATTTTCATTTTTTAGATCAGCTTTTTCATCAGTTGTAGCATCAAAAACAACTCTTGATCGGCGATCAACATTCAATGTATTTAATAATAAACTTTTTGCACCACCTTCATCAAATTCAGCTAAAGTCTTTTTAAATAAAGGGTCTATATCCCATTCTTGTGTTAATTTTTTTAACTTTAAAACACTAAACGAAGAAACCAATGTGTCTGTTGAGATTTTATTCTTTTTAGATCCCTTTGTCTTTTTATCTGAACCGTTATTACTAGCAAGAGAATCACCATCGCGCTCACCATTAATCAAGTCATCACCTTCACCATCTTCATCATTTTCATCATTGTTTTCATCATCATTTTCATTATCATTTGAGCTATCTTGTCTATTTTTACGGGTAGCAAGACCACTAAGTAATCTACCTGTTTCAGTGGCAACTGAATCAACTCTTGAAGAATAAATTTTAACACAACCATCCAAAGTAGCACTAGCTTTTTGAAAGTTAATATTATCATCACCTTCTTTTAAAACATTTAAATCATGAAAGTAATCAATCAAAGCAAAATTCCAACTATTAGTAGTATTAATTTTGTTATCTGTCGCTAACTTAATCCATTCTTCAAAATTAGCCATCATAACACCTTTATCTTGGTTAAGAGAAGGAATATCATCTAATAAAGATGATGTAGTCTTGATATTAGAAGCGCCATTTAAGGACGCTGATTGATTTTCAAACTCGTCTAACAATAACGACGTTCTACCTGAATTTTTCCTCTGGTTTGCTGAGTGTAACCTCTCCTTCATTATTTTCGATTTACTATGAGACATCTTGTATAGGTGAGTAGTTGATTATTCCTATAAAGTGTTTAGTGTTAAGTGTTGCTTTGTTTTGTTTTGTTTTGTTTTGATTTCTTTGTTTTTGTTCTAAAATTTCTTTTGTGATTACATAAGAAATTATAAATCCGGATTTTCTTAATAAAAAAATTTTTTTTTATGTGTAAAAAGATTTTGAAGATGCCCTCTCTCTTTACTACAACAATCAATAATCATAATTTATTAACTAGTCACTACTGTTATATCCTCTTACACATATAGACAATACTATATAAAATAAGATTATATAAGCATGGCTGGCTCTCAACTAAAACAACTGAAGGCAGCATTGAAAGCTGGTGGTTTAACTGGTCAAACAAATACAAAGAGAAAAGGTAAGAAGAGAAGTCCCAATGAGACTAGACGTGATGATAGGCAAGAAACTATTCAAAGAATTAGAGAACAATTTAATCCATTCGAAATCAAGGTCAATAGACAAAAGAATGACTTAGGTGATAAACATGTTAAAGGTGCTCAAGGTAGACCTGGTATCTCAAAACAAATAGGTGAAGATGAAAGAATGGCAGCATGGAAAGCTAAGAAAGCTACAAAAAACAAAAATGGTACTTTAAAGGATCGTCGTTTTGGTGAAAATGATACATCTTTAACTCCAGAAGAAAGAATGTTAGAACGTTTTACTAGAGAAAGACAAATTCAAGCAACAAAAACTAGTTTATATAACTTAGATGATGATGAAGACGATGATTCTGGCTTTGGTTTAACACATTATGGTGAATCCTTATCTTTAAATGATGATTTCAACGAAGATGATATGAACGATGATAGTGATGAAGACTTTTTGAAACCAAAAAAGAGAACTTTAGAAAGATCAACCAATGATGACAGTGATAATGAAAATGAAATCCCAAGAAAGAAGACAAAAGCTGAAGTTATGAAAGAAGTCATTGCTAAATCAAAAATGTATAAACAACAACGTCAAATTTTACAAGGAAAGATCGAAGAGAAAGTTGAGGAATTAGATGATGAACTTCAAGATGTTTTACAAGAATTGGGTTCAATCCCCAAACCTAAACCCTCTCCATTTAGTTCATTACCAGCTACCACTGAAGTTGATTCTAATAACTTAAATTATGAAAGAGCTGTTAGAGAAATGAATATGGATAGACGTGCTGCTCCTGCTGATAGAACTAAAACTGACGAAGAATTGAAGACTGAAAGAGAGCAAAAAATGAGAGATTTTGAAAATGCAAGATTAAGACGTATGGAAGGTATGGATGAAGAAAAAGTTACCGGTCCTGATGAATTAGATGATGATTTTTGGGAACAAGGAAGTGAAGATGAAAATGGTGTTTCTTTGTCTGGTCAAGCTGGAAATATAGATGATAATGATAAAAGTGACTATAAGGAAGAAGAAGAAGATTCTAGTTCAGAAGATTATCAAATTAAAAAAAGAGCTAGTTCTAATTGTCCTTCTACTCATGATGAGTTCTTAACACAACTGGAAGATGTTCCTCTTGAAATGACAACTGACGTAGTTAAAAAGATTTTAGAAAGAAATGCACCAAGATTAATGGCTGGTAATAAAGAAAAATTATCAGTATTCACAACGGTGGTTTTCCAACACGTCTTATATTTATCTGAGTCTGATAAAATAAACGATGAAAATTTCAGTAAAGTTCAAGAATCTTTGATAAAACTACTAAAAGATTTATCAGAAAAATATAATAAGGATTTGACACAATTTTTACGTGATAAGATAATGGAGATTCAAGAGAGAGTTTTAAATACTGTTGCCCGTAAGAATGAATATCCAACAATTTCTGATTTAACTTTTTTTTCAATTGTTGGTGTTTTATTTTCAACTTCTGATCATTATCATTTGGTTGTTACTCCAACTTTAATCCTCATGGGTGAAACATTAGAACAGTTAAAATATGAAACTATTCAAGATTTAATTGCTGGTTTATTCATTGCCAACATATTCCTTGCATATCAGAGATTTTCAAAGAGATATATCCCTGAAGTTACTTATTTCTTGCAAAAGGCACTCTTGACATTATCACCAGTTGAAATCAGCAAAAATGATACTTATGCCAAATCTGATATTAATATACCATTACCTAATAACATCAGCGAAGAAGATGTCAAAGTTTTAAGAATAAGTGATATAAACCGTGAACTTGATGATTCATACAGAATAACTACATTTAATAAAGTTTTAGAAGTCATTGAATTAGCATTAGATATATGGAAAGAAAAAACAGCATTGATTGAAATATCAGAACCATTTGTTACAC
>JAJMKZ010000513.1:0-13105 GCA_030564005.1 Ruyongia tratensis | reverse complement strand
TTTGAAAGTTAACTTTAATTAATCCTTTCTATCTCTTTTTTTAATTAAACAAATTAGTTTTATCTTAAACCAACTTGAGCAAAGATGAGTGCATACAACACCGTATGTTAGCTTCCACAGAATGACTACAAAACACTTTTGGCACCAGGCATCATCAGAATTGAGACCCTTATTCCATCCATCATCATTAATAAACACGGTTTTATGAAAAATACCCTATTTGTTTACAAAGTCAATTGAACAAGAGTTACGAAACAAAGAAAATACATTTACACTTAAAATCATCAATAATCTTCAAGGAAACACACTTATAATATATTAATATCCCATACAAACACTACAGTTTCATCTCCACTACTTTTTAGTTCATGCTTTATCGATTGACTTGTCCTCATTATAATTTTTATATGATTATTTATTTATGGTTTTTTTTGGTTTTTTTTTTGCTTTGCCAAAGTATTTTTAGTTTAGTTTTTTGTTACTATTCCTACCTATAATTAAATTAAATTAAATTCATTATTTAAAGCTTTTAAAATTATATTTAAAACTATAATATTAAAATACTTTATGATATGATGCATTATCTATAGTTTTAAATTATATTTTTTTCTTTTTTTTTTTTAATAGGATCTCAAGAAATAGTGCAAATCCCCTTATTGATTCTAGTTTACTAACTTTTTTGTATATAAATACAACATTATAGTATGGTTATGATAATTCAAACCCTTACCAAAGAGAGTCACACGAAATGGTAAACATTCCAAACTCTCAAGAAAGTGGTACTGCTGATGATTTCGTTCTTTATATGAACAAAATATCAAGTATTAATACCCAATTAGATAATTATAGTCAATTAATTGAATTGATCAGATTTAATCAAGATAAATTATTACATGAAGTAAATGAAGATCAAGAACAAAGTACAAGAATTCAATTAGATAGTCTTGCTGCTCAAGCTGGTTCTTTACAACAAACTTTAAAGGATTCAATCAAAGAAGCTCAAGCTACTGCTTCAGGTGATCCTTCAAAGAGAGCTCAAGCTGAAAATTCAAGACAAAGATTTTTAAAATTAATCAATGACTATAGATTATTAGAAGCTGATTATAGAGAACAAAACAAAAAACAAGCTGCAAGACAATATAAAATTGTTCAACCAGATGCTACTGATGCTGAAGTTGATGATGCTATCAATGATGCAGGTGGTCAACAAATCTTTTCTCAAGCTTTATTAAATGCTTCAAGAAGAGGTGAAGCTAAAACTGCTTTGGCTGAAGTTCAATCAAGACATAGAGAATTACAAAAATTGGAAAAAACTATGGCAGAATTAGCACAATTATTCCACGATATGGAAGAATTAGTTGCTGAACAAAATGTTAAAGTAGAAAATGTTAATCAACAAGTTGAAGCTGCTCAAGCTGATATTGAACAAGGTGTTGGTCATACTTCAAAAGCTGTTGACAGTGCTAGAAAAGCAAGAAGAAAGAAGTGTTGGTGTTACATTATCTTAATCATTGTTATTTTAATTATTATCGCTGTCATTGTCGGTGCTGTTGCAGGTGTTTATGCCAACAAATGATTGATTTTAATGTTATTTAACGTTGACATCTTATTAATGAATCAAAACAATATAATGAATAGATTTAAACAATTCTTTCCAAAAAAAATATATATATATCAATAACACTATTCAACTCAATAATACTTTTGATCCTTTTTCAATCACTTCCATCTTATTATTACTTAGGTACCACTATTATAACTATTATTATTATTATCTTTATTATTATTATTATTATTATTATAACTTTTTTATTCATTCTATTCAATTCATCACTTTATACCTTTCTAATGATAGAGTAAGATAAAGTTTCAAAACAAACATTTTCTTTTTAATCTTTTATTATTTACTTACCAACTTTTTTTTTTTATTAATACCATGTTTAACTTTGTATATCTATAATTATTATGTCCCTTTTTAATATTTGATTTACTCTTTTTATGATATTTTAAAAGTATAAATTTTAAATTTACATATTAAATTTAGCCTTTAGCCTTTTGCCTTATTTATTTATTTATTTATTTTTTTTTTTTTTTTTGGCTTTTTAGAATAAGCTATATGATACTGAACACTGAGTTTATAATTTCTAATTTTTAATTTCTACATTTCAAATATTGTAATATATTAAAATAAACAAAATTAAACTATTCTGCCTTTTATTTATTTATTAAAATTCTAATCATTAAATATAAAATATAGAACAGTTGATTAGTCCTGAATATGATACGTTCAAAAGTTGAAAGAATCTCAGAAATAATAAAGTTTTAAATAAAATTTTATCATTCCCTTAATGACAGCTAACAACATCAATCAGGGTGGAGTAGTTCTTAAAGAAATTTGTTCTTCCAGTATTTTAAGTGTTCTATAGAGACCATAAACCATTGAAGACAGGACGAACCCATCCAAGGAGTCAATTAGAAGGCAAAAAATCTGGGGGGGGAGCTAGTTAAATCTTTTTTTTCATCTTAAATATCTAAAGTAATGAAACAACTGTTTCAAAATCAAATTTCAAAATCAAAAAAGAACAATAAAGAAGCACTTTAAGACTTTTATAATCAATAAATTATTAAATATAGACTTTACATATAACGATGAATAGAATTATGACATGGTATCGTGATCAAACCATTTTGATAATAATTTTAAAAAGTTTAAAAAAAAGAGTAGAGTCGTGTTCACAAAAACAAAATTTTGAAAATTTTTTTTTTCCATATTTTTGGTTTTTTGCTGACTAAGAAATTATAAATCACAATATGGGGGTAATAGATTTGACTAAACTAGGGCTAATTTGTTACTTTTATTTGGATATAATGACTAGTAATTCCAAATATTTTTGTATTTTCAAGTGATATAAATCATTATATCAGAGTTGCACATACATCTGTTCAATTTTTTTAGCTATATTTTTCCTTGTTTTAAAGGAAATATTTGTGATTCTTAAAAACTCATGCTTGTAACATGAATATATTTCTAATAACAAAAAATAGATCTTGACATCTTGATTGAGGAATGGTTAAGGAAAATTATTGATACATTGGGGAAATATATAATCACTTATAAAGCTGCTCGAAGTAAAAGTTTTGGAGATTAATTACAACTATCAAAAATATAGTTTAAAGTTGACATATTTATATTTATATATATATATATATATATATGTTCTAAAAAAAACTGTCACATCGCTGAAAAAAATGGTGGATATTTCGAGTCATACTATCAGCTTCCATTTTATCAACTTATAATTAACTCATATTCATTAAATTCTTTTCAATTTATAATATTCAAGTCAATTATATCAAGATGTCATATCCTATAAATAAGGAAATTCTTGAAGACGATGAGAATTTCGTCAAATTAGGTAAAACTTTACCTGAATCAATTAGAGAATCCTCATCTCGTATCTTTGCTCCAGAAATTCAACAATTAAATTCAGCATCAAACAGTTTACTTTCATCAAGATCACAAAGTCTTGTAAATAATGGTACACCTAAGAAGAAAACTTTATTAGGGAAATTTGAAAATAGTAATGGAACTGAAAATTTTGAAAGAGATACTTTATCACCCATTCCAATTCCAGGACCTTTAGCACCTGAATCTCATTTTCCTGCTTTAAATAAAAAGAATGCTGCAACAGGTGTCATCTGGTGTACTGACCGTGCAACTGAGAAAGGATACTCAGCAAGCAATCCTAATTGGGTCAATTTAGGTCAAGGTATGCCTGAAACTGGTGAAATCAAAGGTTGTTTTGAAAGACCAACAAATATTGATATTAGTGTTGAAAGTCGTGAATATGGTCCAACTTCTGGTATTAAAGAATTAAGAACTGCTATTGCAAATTTATATAATGAGCATTATAGAAAAGATAAAGAATCTAAATATACTTGGGAAAATGTTAATATTGCTCCAGGTGGTAGAGCTGCTTTAACTAGAATTGCTGCCGTTTTAGGTGATGCTTACCTTTCTTTCTTTTTACCTGATTACACTGCATATGCTGAAATGTTATCATTATTCAAGAATTTTGCTCCAATTCCTGTCCCACTATATGAGACTGATGCCTACAGTATTGATTTAAAAATTATTAAGAATGAATTAAATAGAGGTGTTTCAGCTATTTTAACATCAAATCCAAGAAATCCAACAGGTCAAGCTATGACAAAAGAACAACTTAAAGAATTGCATAGGATGTGTAAAGATAAATGTTTGTTAATCATGGATGAATTTTACTCCAGATATTATTATGATGGTGAAATTGGTGAAGCTATTAGTTCAGCAAGTGAAGTTGAAGATGTTAATAAAGATCCAGTATTAATTATTGATGGTTTAACTAAGTTCTTCAGATTACCAGGTTGGAGAATTTCTTGGGTTATTGGACCAAAAGAATATATAAACGCTTTAAGTTCAGCTGGTTCTTATTTAGATGGTGGTCCAAATTATCCATTTCAACAACTTGCTATACCTTTCTTAGAACCAGGTTTAGTAAAGAGAGAAACAATTGCACTACAAACACATTTTAAATTTAAGAGAGATTATTGTTTAGATAGATTGATTAAGATGGGCTTTAAATTTAAAGTTATTCCAAATTCCACTTTTTACATATGGGTTGATTTAAGTCATTTACCAGGTAAGATTTCAAATTGTTTAGGTTTCTTCCATGAAGCTTTACACGAAGACGTTATTGTTGTTCCTGGAATTTTCTTTGATTTAAACCCATTATCATTCAGAGAATTATCCGATAGTGAAATGTACTCTTATATAAGAATCTCTTATGGTCCTGAATATGAATTTTTAGTTAATGGTATGGATAGAATTGAAAAAATCTTACGTCGTTTCGATGCTTTACCTGCTGGTTATGACAAATAATTCTGTTAAACAAAATATTTTTATGTTGATATTACATAGTAAGAAAGAACGTTTTTATTTTTTTTTTAAAATATTTGTTAATCATTATATTTATCAATACACTCAATAACTTCTTTAAAATGAAGTTTCTACATAACTACCCTTTTGTAGAAGAGTTTTAGCAGCACCTGGTAAAATTTCTACTTGCAATGGTTCCAGTGGATAACTCTCACCATCAACACTAAGGTAACCATGTTTAATTTTTGGTGTCAATCTAAACGCTGTAATCTTTGAATGTTGGACTTCTGGTTGTAAAACATGATGACCAGTGTCTAAAGACATCATGATTGGTGCTATTCTAGATATATTAGTCCTAGCATCAGTTATAATAAGATCCATTGCACCATCGTTTGGCAAAGCAGCTGGAAAAAATTGAACATCTTTAGCAATAAGTGGCATTTTACCTGTGTAAAAAATACCCAAATTATTACAGAGATCACGATTTATTTGTTCCCAATCATAAGGTATTGGTTCATTTATATCATATTTTAATTTCAGTGTTTCTGGAGTAATCTCAGTATGCTTTTTTAATATAGTTTTTGAATGATGATCATAATAGGTACGAACTTCATCTTTAGTCTTTGCTTGATATTTGACAGCAATCTCACATGGATATCTACTTCCTGTAAAGATCTTATATGCAACACCTAAATCAAATCTCTTTGGCCCCATCCATCTCAAATGTTCAGTTCCAATATCAGAATCTGCAATTATACCATAAGTTTGGCTTAAAAAGGATACTGTTGTAGTACCCCCTTGTGTACATGCCATCAAATCCATATTAACAGTCAATGCTTTTATTATAGATAAGGCTGCAAATGATGGGTTTGAAGTTCTGTGACATGATTCTGACATCGCATTTCCTGAACCACAAGGAATTTGAGTTATAGCAACATTATTGAAAGCTTCTGCACTATCATCTCTTAAATAAAACCCATTCATAACTTCATGTGGTATACCATCACCAGAAGCACACACAACCACATCATATTTTTTATAGTCTAAATTTTTTGCAATATCAATAGCATGTTTATAATATTTGGTTTCACAGGTTTCTATACTACAACCAGAAGCATCAAAGATTGGTTTAGCCTTATTTAAAAACAGTTTTGAACTCTTTCCTTTACCACCATGAGGATTCATAATCACAAAGATTGATTTTTTTGGTTTTGTTCCTTGATAACTTGCCTTCATGATTTCTTCAACAATGTCTTCATGACCTAAAGTATCTATTGTTACAATAAGTGAACTAGGAATTAAATTTTTACCTTTTCTTCTAGCAAAGATGATCTGTACTTCCTTAGCTTCATCAAAACTTAGATCATCACTTGTGTTTGGGTTTTCTAAAGGCGTGTTTACATATTTTGCAGATAAAATATCAGCAAAAGGAATCAACTTTGGGGAGGGAGTAATTGAAGGACCACTGGCACATGAAATACAACTAGCTACTGACGAGTTATCATGTTGATACATGGGTATTTGATCTTTCAAAATAATACCATTTGTACCTAATTTAGCCCTGGAGCTAATCTCCAAATTTTCCATTAGACTGGCTCTTGAATCATCATTAACTCTTAACATCTTCACTAAATAACTTAAGAAATTAAGTACAACAGTTGATAAATGTTTAAATACTTTGGATAGTTCGAACTTGACTGTATTAATAGCACTCTTACCTAATCCTACAATAATCAGATAGGTAATTTAAGATATTAGTGGTTGGAGAAGTTACACTTTGCACGAGATTTAGTTTTTTTTTTTAAACTTGTTTTCTGCCGGTTAAAATTACTACTAGAGAGAATTACTAATATTACAATTGGTTCATCAACTAACAACTAACAATCTGTCAATCTGTATTGTCTTCAATAAGATTCGTTCATATTACTATAGAGGAAAAAATGCCCAACTATTTTAAAGTGTGAAACTACTGTGCTAATTTAATATATTCATTAATGATGATATGTATTTAAAAAAGCTTATATAGAATAATAATATAACTGATCAACGAATAGACCTCAGCATTCTAAGGAAAATTGATTTTGTAGAATCTATTCAATGTTAGTTAATTTAAAATAAATGTTTGGAAAAAGTAGACATGGACATAAATCACAATGTCTTTAGTAGATCGAAAAAAAAAAGAATAAATAAATATTGTTTCAAGTTTAATACTGGAAAAAAGCACTTTTAGTGTCCAGCAGTTTTGGTTTTATTGAAACAAATTAAGATAGTTGTGAATTAAAACAAGTTAAAATGAAAATTGATTTCTAAAATAATCAGGAAAGACTATATCACTTTCCCATTTCTATGGAGCAATAATAACTCTATTAGATCTAAGCAGAAACTGCTTGAAGTTTAGCATTAAGTTCAGAAGTGTTAGCTTCATGAGTGACAACAGCAGAGGTCTTATCTAATGGATCTCTTGGTTTGAATTGTAAAATTAAATCATCCTTAGGGAAAATAGTAGCAAAGACTTTGATTTCTTCTGATAATGGAGTAACTTGATGAACTAGATCGTTCTTTAATAAAGCCTTACCAAGTAAAGCAGTGAAAGTCATCATAACATAAGTTTGTCCTAAACAAACATGTGGACCAGTTCCGAAAACTAACCAATTCTTCTTAGCTTCATTGGCCTTTGAACCTTCAACCCAACGGTCTGGAATGAAATCATCTGGGTTTTCATAAACTTCTGGATCATGTAAAGCAGGATATAAAGTTGGAATTAACATCGAACCCTTTGGAGCAACGTAATTTTCACTAACTTGGAAAGCACTCTTAACAACATATGGAACCATAATGACTGGTGGTCTGTAACGTAAAGCTTCTTTAACAACCATTTCAGTATAAGTCATTTTTTCAATTAAAGCTAAATCGATTGGAACATTTGGATCACCATTTCTAATGGCTAATTGTTCTTCTCTGATTTTATCAACAACATCTGGTCTATCAGCAACAATTTGGAATAACCAACAAGCTAAAGAAGAAGAGGCATCTTGTGAAGCGAATAAGAAGGTGAAAATAGCTTCTGAGATTTCCTTGTTGGTGAATTCTCTAACTGATAATTTCTTACCAGGATTAGCAGCTTGTTCTTTCTTAGCATTTTCCATAAGGTTGACCCAAGCATCTAAAACACAAGTTGGTTTACCACCAGCTCTAATGTATTTTTTAGCTTCACCAGCACATTCGGCAAAAATGTTCATTGTCATATCAGCTGTCTTCTTACCATACCAAGTCTTAGTAAATGGTAAAATAATTGGGAAATTAACTAATTCTAAAGCAGCGGTAACTAAATAATAATCATCAGCAATCTTCTTGATTTCTTCTTCAGTAATATAATCACCACAAAATGTTTTTAATGATAAACCACACATCATTTCTCTCAATTCATGAAAGAAGACAATTGGACCATCTTTTGAAACTTCATTGAAATGATCTAAATATTTATCCATAACTTTTTCTAAGTTTGGTAAATACTCACTTAAAGATTGTTTATTGAAAAGAACATTTAAACCTTTTCTATAATCAACATGAGCTTTACCATCTAAGAAGACCCAATTTTCTGGTCTTAAAATTTTAACAGCAACATCAACAACACAAGGTTTAACATATAAGGGAGATTGGAAAATCTTTCTAGCTAAATCTCTGTTACTAGCAATAACGACGAATTTATGGAAGATAGAGACACAAGATAATGGACCTGAATCCCATTTTGATTTGTATTCTTCAAATTTTGGGTCTAAACTTTCTAAGAATGGACCAATAATTGGCCAAACTTTATACTTAGGACCAGCAATAGAACCTTTATTGATTTGATATTGAACTTGGTCATAAACTAAACCGATAGCGATTAAGGTAAAGATAACTTTCCACCATGATAAAGTTTGAAAGAATTCTAAAATATTATTTATACTCAAACTTTCAAGTAAAGGGGCAGCATGAGTTTGAAAAGTTGAGGAGATGTTAGCTCCTATATTTTCTGCAGCAGTGACAAGTGTAGACATATTCCCAGTAAAAATATCTAGCGATGTGTTTTAATGAAAGACAGCAGATAACTTTAGCAGTATATGAATAGGTTAAGAAAAGGAGAAACTACGGTTTTTTTTAAAAAGGTTGTTTTTATTTTTTTTTTAATTTTCCTGATTTTTTTAATTTTATTTTTTATTTTTTTTTTTTTATTTTTTTTATTTTTTAAACGATCAAGGATTTTTTTTTTACGACGACTGAGAACCAATAAAAATTTACTAATTTGTGTGTAGTGATTAATTTAATGGATTGACGATATATACAATTCTAAAATAAATTATATCCAACTGTGATCATTTTGTCCTAAAACTTGTGTATCATCAAGTTCACTAACAGATTTTGTTGTAGGTTCACAAACGTAACAGTCTTCGATTTCTATGTCTTTGCTCTTGTTATTAAAATCCTTCTCTTGTGTGGCTTGTTTCTTAGTGTAAGTACCATAATTTGATGATCTATTAGTTTCATATTCATTGAACTGTGTGGTCAATACAGAGAGCTCATTAGCTAATGAGTTAATCTCCATTTGGTTCTGTTGTCTCACATCTATTTGCTTTTTGATTCCTGCAATTTTCTTTCTAAGATGATAAACCATTTGTGTATCAGCTGCTATCAAATCGGTATCTAAATCTGGAATTGAAGCTGGTGATGCAGCTTTTGTTGGTTCTTGAGGTTGTAAATTGTCTTTGATTTTTGTTTCTCTATCATTTTGTATCTGTTGCTTAAGTTCAAGTAATTCCTTTTCTAAACGATCAATCTTAACCTTTTCAACTTCTTCTTTATCATTAACATTATTTTCAATTACTGATTTAATTTCTTTAGTTTCATTATGTATAATTTTTTCATCTTTAAATGCTTCATTCTTAAAGTTTGCTCTTTGCTCAGTCTCATATAAATCTTTATATTTTACTAATTTTTCTCTCAGTGTAGATGCATAATCAACTGCTTTTTTCAGTTTTACTTTCTCTTCTTTTAAATCACTTTCTAATTTTCTATTTTGTTCAACTAACTCTTGTATTTGCTTTGATAAAATAGCATAGTGTTCATCCATAGGAAGGTTATTTGGAATAGATTTGAATAGTCTTGTAGATGTATCTTCTTGAATATTTGCTCTTGATGAATATTTAGAACTTAAAACTTTTGGTGATGGATTATGATTCAGTGAATCAAGTTCTGATTTATACTTGGCCATAAACGCCTTCTGTCTTTCATGTATTTTACTACTGAATGGTGTAGTTGAGTTCTTTTTAGATGAAAATTCTAATGAAGAACTTGTTGGTGTGTAATCCATTATGTTTGAATAGCAGATGATTTATAATTTGATAGAGGGTTTAGATAGCTGATCTGACGAATGAGAAGAGTTAATGTAATATTTTGTAATAAGATAGAATAAAGAAAGTAGTAGTTCAACTTGTAACAATTAGTAGTTGTTAAAATAATGATAGAAATGTCTAATTTTAAAACTTAATAGAAACGATGTTTTGATTTTTGTGTACTTTTTATATTTTTTTGTGGTTGTCATGGCAACATTCAACACATTTAGTTTTTTTTTTTGGTGTCAAAGTTTAAAAAACTGAGTAAAGTTCTACAGTTCTTCTACTTTATTGTGAGTAATTTCAAAGTTATTTATCAATTATGCACATAAATAGTAAGTTTATTCTATAACTAATGACAAAAACTTTCATTCAATTCCTCTCTCAATTGATCTAAAATTGAAGGAAAAGAAAAAATGAATAATCACGTGATCGCACTACCCGCCCGGATAAAATCAACCAAAGACACAATAAAAAAGATTTTAAAATCAAAACATCGGGTTCACAATAACAACGTAACAACATCTACTGAAACCATTCAAGAAACTTAAATATAGACGTAATGGATGAACAAGAATATTTACAGCCAGGTAAGTGTTAAATTTAGGAGGTATTAATTTTGTCATAGACTAAGACTAGTTCTAACAGTGATTAAATTACATAGATTTCGATCCAGCTAAACATAAAGTGGTTCAGTTAAGAAACATATTGATGCAAAATGATATTGAATACTCTAGTAATGCTAAAAAACAAGAATTAGTTGACCTTTTTAATAAATATATCAAACCAACAGCTACTTCAAGACTAAGAGAATTAGAAGGTGTAATTGCTAATGATGATGATATCATTGTTGTTGGAAAAAAGTCTGAATTGAAAGTTCCAAAAACAAGAACTAAAGATGAAAGAGATACATCACCAATTAGAAGGTCACCAAGAAAGGCTAGTAGATCAAAGGAAGAAGAAGCTGATGTTAAAGATGAAGTTGTTCAAATTCCAGATTTGAAAAAGTCACTCATAGCTAATATTGATTCAAAACCTGCTCCAAAGCTTAGAGAAAGATCACCAAGAAGAGGCGCTAATGCTTCAAAAGTTGAAAAGAAGATACAAAAGCCAAGAACAAGATCTCCAAGAAAGACATCTAACCCTAAAGTTAAAGATGAAGTTGTAGAAATCGGCTCTTATTCAAGCTCTGAAGAACCAGTATTGCCTTCTAAAGAAACATCTTTTTCTAAAGAAAATATTTTTCAAACTACTAGTGCAGCTTCTCCTGAAAAGTTAGTTCCAAGAAAGCGTAAAGAAGAACCAACATCTCCTTCTAAGAGATCTACTAAAGCATTGAAGAAAACTGCATTTTCTTCATCTCCTGAACCAAAGCCTCTTATTAGTTCACCAGTCAAAAAGTCATTACTAATTTCAAAATTTGAGTCTTCTCCATCAGATGACATTTTCAATGATTCAAAACGTTTAATTTCACCATCTAAATCTAGTAAACAAGCTTTGAAACAAGATGTTGAATCAGATATTCCAGAATCTCCAATTGCTGCGGATATAACAGATATAATTGATGTAAGCAATTCTGATAAAGTACAAACTCCATCAATTGTACACAGTTCTAAGTATTCAACACCTGAAACTTTACACAAAAATTTTAAGACTGTATCAGGATCAAGAAAGTCATTGGTTCCAGATCTTTCAAAATTAAAGGTGAGCAAAGAGTTCTCTAAAATGTTAGGCTTAACAGAAGATAAAGATGAGGAAGAGAAAAAGGAGGATCCTGAATTAATAAAAGAAGATAATGCTGATACTAATGGTGATGATTCTGTTCTATTACATTTACAAAATGAAATAGAGGAAACTAATGAAAAGGTTTTGAAAGAAGCTGATGAAGCTATCAAACAGGTAAATGAAGTTTTCAATTCTACTGAAGAGAATACTGATACTAGTAAAGAAAAAGGTTTCAAACCAGAAAAAACCTCTATGAGTGCTACTAAGAAGTCAATTCTATCATCGATTCCATTTAAAAAATTCTTCCAAATATTAGGTAAAATTTTAGGCTTCACTGCATTTATCTTTGTTGTAGTGTTTGGCCTATGGTATCGTGAACAACGTATTTTAGTTGGGTACTGTGGATCTGAGATTGATGAAGACTTGTTTTCTTCTTCTGAAATTCTTTTGGAATCACCAATTGAAAACATTTATTTAAAACAAACTGATGAATTTTTAGATCAATTTAAGCCTGAGTGTTTACCTTGTCCTGCAAATGCCTATTGTTTCCAAAAGCTACAAATCAAATGTAAACAAGATTTTATTGTTTATAAGCCATGGTACAAATTATATGACATTATTCCATTAAGTGATTATTGTGTCAAAGATGTTAAAAAGGATTTAATTGTTGCAGAGGTTGTTTCTAAATCACTTGAACTTTTAAGAGTTAAAAATGCTGAAACGAGTTGTGGTTCAGGTGATGATTTTGAAGCCGGTTTAGATGCTAATGATTTGTACGAATTTTTCCTTGAATCAAGAGCTGTTTCAATCTCCAGAGAGGAATTTGATGAATTATGGGAAAAAGTTCTCAAAGATTTAGAGAACGAACCTGATGTAACTGTAAGGCAAGTTGTTTTATTATTTCACTAAAAAGTTAAATTATTTACCAACGACAGATTTTACTAACACTATGACTAAATATAGTTACGAGTACCTAGATATCACAATAGAGGGTCTTCCAAAGACGACGTATCTTCCAATGAACTTGAAGAGAAGGAAGATATTCCAAAAGGACAAAAAATTTTTAGATCAACGTCCTTATCAAGGTTAAGTG
>JAJMKZ010000512.1:0-13144 GCA_030564005.1 Ruyongia tratensis | reverse complement strand
AGGTAAAAAAGTTTTAAATTTTTAATTTAAAACCATGTATGAATATTTTCTTATTTCAAGTATCAAGATGACAAAAATGGATCAAGCATTAAATCTGTAGCAGCTGCTCTATTATGATAGTTCCAAACAAGAGCTTTATCCAAAAACTCAGCAAATTCAGCTTGTTCAGGGCCCAAGTTCAATCTTTCATATAATGGTTCATTTATCATAGAAGAAGCATGAAACTTAATAGCACCAACACCAGTAACATTTGGCTTGAAATTACCACCTTTGTCAAAATATTTGAAAATCAGCGAATTTCTATCTATAGAAGTTGGATCAGAACTTTTGCAATATGAACCATATTTGAATAATTCGTTTCTCAATTGAACAACAGTTTTACAACTTGGATGTCTTGCTAGTTTATTAGCTATCATATTGTATAAATGAGCCTCATTCTTAGCAGGAAACATTGGAACACCTAAGAACATTTCATAAATAAGAGTAGCATATGACCAAATATCAATTTTTGTATCATAACGACAACCCAACAATACTTCAGGAGCTCTATAAAATCTTGATTGAATATATGAATATGTAGCATTATTAACTTGAGTTGAGGAACCAAAATCAATGATTTTTACTGTTAATGAGTTTGGATTTGCAAGCATAATATTTTCAGGTTTTAAATCGGCATGAATGATATTAAAACTATGAATATAATCTAACCCACTTAAAATCTGTTTTGACCAATTCTTTATAATCGATATATCAAATCCCTTAAACTTGGTTGCTTGAAGAGCTTCATATAGGTTGACGGCTAATAATTCTGTAGATAAACAAATATGAGATCTAAAATTAAAATGTTCAATATATTCAACAATATTTGGATGATGACCAGCAGATAAGTTTTTAAGAATTTTAATTTCATTTATAGATTGTAATGACCACCTTATATCATTTTTCATAACCTTTAAAGAAACCAGCTTAAAAGATTTATGATCAAAACATTTAATAGCATTACCAAATGCACCATGACCTAGATTACTTATAACCTCATATCTATAAGCAATTTGATCTTTAGGGTTTACAATTAAGTTCTTAGAATCATCATCAAATCCAAAATTATTATCAGTAAAATTCATTCTTGATGTAGATGTAATTAAATCATCAATTGTTGCATTATTTTCACTGTTATATGGATAATAATAGTATATCTGTTCATATTTCATAACCTCAGCTTTTTCATAAGAGCTTAATGATAATGATCTATCAGATAAAAGTTCATCAAAAGTCTTTGGCTCATCTAAAGAAAGTGAGATATTAGATATATCATCCCAATGGTCTAAGATCTTTTGAATCTCTGGACAAGTATATAAAGCAGCAGATAATTCACTTGCAAATTTTACTCTTTTAACACTTATCACTGCTGCTATATTGTGTGATATTGATTTGACACTTGATCTGATAGTTGATGGAGGTTTTCTTATTGGTTTTATTAGTTTTTCAGGCTTTATTGGTTTAACTTCTTTTGCTGGTTTATTTTGTTTATTTTGAGGATTTAGATTATTTGTGTTGCTATTGTTACTATTATTACTCAATATTGGAACTGAAATTGATTTTGGCTTTATCTCAAGAATGTCATGTAAACTTGAACTGATTGTATGTGATTTTGGTATCTTAATAAACTTAATAGGTTCTTTTTTCTTTGAATTAGTCAGTTTTTGTGTGGAGTTTTTAGAATCTATCGAGGCTGTAAGTTTTTGTTTTTGGGGTTGTAATTGTTTCTGTTGAGGCAACAACATTGTGTTATTTGTACTATTATGATATGCCTGGAGAGATGATATTCTCAAGTTTCTTGTAGAGGTAGAAGAAGGTATTCTTGAACGGATCTTTGTTGAAGTTGAACTTATACTATCTGTTTTATTGTTAGCCTTAAGATCCGATGCTGTAGTTGATCTTGTTAGTCGAGCCAATAAATCTGAATTATTATTAAGACTGTTGACATTGCTATTTTGAGTACTCTCAGAGATCTTCTTTCTTTTGGGCAGTTCAATCTGTTCAGGTTCACTGTTCAAATGCTTTATTGAATGCAATGATATTGTTCTGGTAGTTCTTAGTTTATTTGTTCTTGTTGAGGATGTGGGCCGTAGTGGCATTTTCGGTGTATGGTCAATTTTGATTGAAGATTTCAAAGATGAATGTGTAGGTGTATCTAATAGTTGTTGTTGTCTAATAATTCTTGAACGTAACAGATCAGATGTACGATTAGACAAATGTGGTGAAGATACTGATCTTGATGGAGAATTTGTTATTATATTATTTCTTGAAGTAGTTGGGGTATTGCTATTAGAACGATCAATGCTAAGTTTGGATGATTTCTTCAGTAAAGGACTTTCTAATGATAGACCTTGGAATTGTTTTGTTAACTTAGTTAAAGTTGAAGGTTGACTTTCATCTGTTGATACTTCAATTGTTCTTGTTATAGGAGTTGATGTTAAATTAGGGCTATTATTTGAATTTGTGATGTTATTTCTATTGGTATTATTGATGCAAATTGGTGAAGAAGTAATTCTAGGTAGATTCGATTTTGACTTTACTATCAAGTTATTAATCTTATCGTCAATATTATTGATATCAATACACGTTGTGGGTATTGAAAGTTGTCTTAAAGTAGGAATTCTTGAATTTGATGGTTGATTTATACTGTTATATTTCGACTGTAAAGTAGAGGATGATGAATGGATTTTTGATAAACTAATATCTCGAGAGTCATCTCCAATCGAATGATCTGAAAAATCCATCTCTTATTATATTAAATATGCCATCAACCTCTTAAATCTTGATTTAAAGATCAAGTTTCAATGCTTTTTTTTTGCTTACATTTTGGGATTTTTTTGATTTTTTTTTTTTCTTTGAATCTTTTTTTTCTTTGTTGCAACAACTTCAACCATTTTCAACATTTCAATACACAAACACATTATTAACTCACTTTTAAGAAGTTCTTGAAATAATATATTCTACTAGAAAGTCGAATTTTCTTTATAACTATACTCAAAATCTAATTATTTTTTACAATATTGTTAAGCTTTATTTTAATTGAAAGCTAAACAAAAAAGACTTAAAAAAAAAATTCAAATTAATTTCTGAATAAAAACATACACATTACACAATATAGAATGGCTAGAGTTAAACAAGAACCAGTATCATTAGAGAAACTCAACACAAGAGATCTTCTTCTACTTGTGCAGTTGTTGGAAGAGATAGGGTATATCAACTATCCAGAAGATTTTGAACTTACAGAACAACAACACGAGACACAAACAGAGGCCTTGATCAAAGCACATGAAAGATATATAGTGCATCCTGTTCTTCTTCTGTCACACCATACAGCTGGATCCAAACTCAAGATCACCTATGCCAACTTCAACACTATGGTCTCTTCTCTAATGGCTCAACATCCTAATACAAACATGGTTTCCATCTGTGAGTTTTACTACCACCGTCGTACCCAGGAAATAATGGCAGAATTACGTGTCACTAAAACCCAATTTGGATCACTTATTTCAGAAACCCCACAGATGAAAGTATAATTTTAAATTTATTGCTTCTGTTCCTTTATTTCTTATAACTTCAACTTCAACTACAACTACAATAATGTCTTCTACTTCAAATATCGCTATACAATTCTACTCCCGTAACAAGGGCAAGATCATTAAAGCATGTTACCTAATATTACTAGTGGTCGCATTCAATAGCAACTCTTCATCTTCATCTTCATCTAACAAAAAATCACAACAAAATGAAGTGGCAAAAGTTACAAATGATGATTCAAAGTCTGAAAATAATGAAGAAATAAAACAAAAACAAAAACCAAAGATTTCTAAGGCAACTATAATGTCATTACTTAAAATTTTAGTTCCATCACTCAAATCTTCAGCGGTGGGTTACTTTTTATTACAAATTCTTCTTTTAACAATTAGAGCTTTATTAACTTTAAGAGTTGCTGCACTTGATGGTTTATTGGTATCTTCGTTGATTAAAAAAGATACTTCAAAGTTTTTAAAACTTCTTTTACAGTGGATGCTATTAGGTATACCTGCTTCTATGACAAATTCATTTTTAAATTTCATAACTAATCAATTATCTCTCAGTATCAACAAACATATAACTAATGATTTGATGCATTTATATTTACCAAGTAATAAAAATAAAAGTATTAACAATAATAAAAACTCTAAAGATATTGAAATTAGAAAAAATCCAAATTATTATACATTGATTCATATGAGTGCTCAAAATAAAATTGAAGATCCAAATCAAAGAATTACAACAGATGTTAATAATTTATCATCTGCTTTATCAAGTTTACCGAATCATATTTTAAAACCTTCATTAGATTTAATTCTTTGTTCTTTTGAATTAGCTAAAACAGGTTCTGCTGAAGGTACATTAATTCTAGGTATTATTACACATTTTACTTCATTATTATTAAAACTATTTAGTCCAAATTTTACTAAAATTGCTATTAAGAGATCAAGATTAGAAGGTTTATTAAGAACTTTACATTCAAGACTTACAAATTTTAGTGAAGAAATTGGATTTTTAAGAGGTCATCCAAGAGAATTAGATACTTTAGATAAATCATATTATGAATTAGAAAAATTTATTAATTATGAAATTAAAGCAAGGGCAATTTATGATGTTGCAACAACATTTATTGTTAAATATACTTGGGGTGCTGCTGGTTTGGTTTTATGTTCAACACCAATATTTTTAGATAAGTTTCAAAATAATCTACAAAATATTAGTAGTAATAGTTCAGCTACATTTATTACAAGTCGTCGTCTTTTATTATCAGCTTCAAATTCAATTGGAATGTTGATTACTTCAAGAAAAGAAATTCAACAAGTGTTGGGTTATATAACAAGAATTTCTGAATTTAAACATACATTAAAAGATATTGATGATTATAATAATAAAACTGAAGTTTCAAATATTGAATCTTTAGAATCTATTTCAAAAGGTGTTATACATCATGATGATAATTTAATTGAATTTAAAGACATTCCTTTAATAACTCCTGCAAATGTTGTTTTAGCAAAATCGTTATCTTTTAAAATCAAACATGGTGATCATTTATTAATTGCAGGTCCAAATGGATGTGGTAAATCTTCATTATTTAGAATATTAGGTGGATTATGGCCAGTTTTAAGTGGTGAATTAACTATTCCAAGTTTTGAAAATATATTCTATTTACCACAAAGAGCATATCTTTATAAATCATCTTTAAAAAATCAAATTATTTATCCATCAACTAAATATAAATATAATGATAATAATAAAGAATTAGTCAATATTTTAAAAATTTTGGATCTTTCATTTTTATTAACAGAAAATATATCAATAGAATTATCTAAGAATACAAATCTAGAAATTTCTAATATTGATCCATTTGAAACTATTAGAAATTGGCCTGAAGAATTATCTATTGGTGCTCAACAAAGATTAGCAATGGCTAGATTATATTACCATAAACCAAAATTTGCTGTCTTGGATGAATGTACATCAGCAGTATCACCACAAATGGAACAATTAATGTATGAACATGCTCAATCATTAAATATTTCTTTATTATCAGTTGCTCATAGATCTTCATTATTCCATTTTCATAACTATATTTTGAAATTTAAAGGTGATGGAACTTATTCATTTATGCCATTAGATGCTAAAAAGAGATTAGATTGGGAAAATGAATTAATGGCCTTAAACAAATTATTAAGAGATGTACCAATATTAGAATCAAGATTAAAAGATTTAAAGATTGCTCAAGAATCACAAGAATTTAGAAGAACTCAATCACAAATGAATATGGCAAAAGGTATAAGTAGTTCAAATCTTAGAGGTCAAATTACAAATACCTAAATTATTATTTTATAAATTACTATTATAAACTCTATTTTTTTTTCTTTTTTTTTCATTTAAATAAATTATTGATTGTAGATACAAACTACTTACAATATCTTTTAATCATATAATTCATAACTATAATATTTTGACACTATTAATTTATTTTTCCCCAGCTTATAGTAATTGGCCGAAATATTTTCTCTCTTTCATAGTAAAATATTGATATCTTTAATTTATTATAACTCCTTCAAAAATATCTATATATGCATAAAACGTTGATAGATTGTTTAGATTTTTTTTAAATTTCATTAAATATAGGTAAATTGAAAATTGAAACTTTTTTTAAAAAATTTGTGTATTTTTAATGCATTTTCTTAAAGTTAAAAATTCTATAGCACCTAACACTACTTTCTCACGGAGATAATTTTTTTGTGTTATCTCCGATTGTTTCATTGAGTTCAATTCTCTTTATAACAGTTTATAGTACATCAGGGTGATTATGAGCTCAATTTGTTATCAGTTACTAGTAATATAATATAGTTAGTTTATTTGTATAATCAATAATATTCAATAATTAAGCTAACTATGTAAAAAAACAAAATTTGATGTTAAAGAGTATATATTGATTAGAAGTAAGATAAGAGGGCTATACAGATTTTAATAAATAGTCAACTATTAATCAAATTTAATATCTTTAAATAGTTTCTCAATGTCAAATTCTTCAAACTCATCGGGAATTCCTAATTCTGCTTTGAAATAACTTCTATCAATTCCACTTTTTTGTTTAAAATGGTAAAGAACCATTTCAATGTTATCAACACAAACATCAGAATCTCGAATGAGATTGATTAATTTCAATTTAATCCCTTGTAATTTTTCCATATTAAAACTCGATGAGCTAATAGATTGTAATAATTCTTTATTCTTAGTTTTTAAATCTTCTAGTTGATTAACTAAATTTTCAGAATTTTCAATAGATAATCTATTAGCTTTATTTTCTTTAATAGATAGTTCAAGAACTTCTTTTTGTCTTGTCAATTCAACTAATCTCTCTCTTTTCTTCTCATTAATATCTTTCAATCTTTTGATTTTATCATATTCAAAACACCAATAAACTAAAGATGTTCCACATTTTTCAACATTGACCAAACCATCATCAATAAGAGAAGTCAACACTTCTTTGATTTGCATTGCATGAATACCAGTATATTTGGACCCTTGTGATTCAATCTCTTTTATAGAGTAACATGTATGTTCTTTCGTGAAGAAATTTAATAACTTTTGGCGTTTTTCTTCAACTGTTAAACCTTTCTTTGGTGGCTAAATGAAATCATATTATGTTAGTAACTAAATAAATCAGTTTTTTATTATATAATAATAGATTTTCTAGGTATGATTTCAAACCATTATGTTTATATCTCTGGCTGTGTTGACTTGTTAATTCTTTAAATTAAAAATCTACTAACATTAAGAAACTGAAAGAAAATGAAGGATGGCAAAAATTCAAATTCCATCACCAAAAAAAAAAAAAATAAGAACAAAAACAAAAAACCAAAATCTTTAAATCCTATAATCTTATATCAGATCAAAATCAAATCAATAAATAGAAAGATGTCAACTGATCAAAAAAGTTTGTACCATTTTCATATATTATTCCTTATATTTTGATGAATAATAAATCTTACTAACTCAACTTCACTTCATTTTTTTAGTTGTTGTCAAGTCAAAGGACATGAGCGATGAAAACTTTGATATTGTCATTAAATTAGCTCAAGAAGCTACTAACCAATTCAATGTTGAAAGAGATATTGCTTCATTTTTGAAAAAGAAATTAGATGAAAATTTAGGTCGTACTTGGCATGTAGTCGTTGGTAAGAACTTTGGTAGTTATGTTACTCATGAAATGGGCTACTTTGTCTATTTCTATATCAACCAATATGCTTTCTTAGCCTTTAAGACGAGTTAATTTAATCTGATTTAATTGAAATATTGCATTGGATTTAATATCATACCCTAAACAAACTGTGCTGCTTTTTTAAGTTGAAGATTTTAAGATGGTTGGTATAATTTTTTTTTGAGCACAAGATTTAACAATAACTAAAGTATGGTGAAAGAAAGATTGAGGACTGTGAACCTCTTTAGTGTATTTTAATTTGATAATTTATGAGAATTATTATAATTTATACAGAACTAATTAATGAATGTTTTATTTTACTTTTAATTGAATACTTTTCTTCCCTTCAAATTATTATTTTTATTATTATTACTATATTATCTATATAGAATTATTATTTCCTGAAGGCCTGAACTTTTCTAAATCTGCATGTAACCCCTCTTTAAACTTTTTACTTTTCATTATTAGTTTTTCATAATCATTTCCAATTTCTTTTAATACTGTTTTAGTGGAAATTAATTGATGTCCACCAGTTTTGACATTAGTATTATCATCTTTAAAAATATTGACCTCTTGTTGTGATATCATTGTATTTTCATTAAAAATAGAATTTATGAGTGAATTAAGCTTTTTAGAACTTTTTAAATAATTATTGTTGATTGTAAGATATTTGTCTCTTATTAGTTCATATTTACTTCTTTCATCCATTACTCTATATTCAAAGAACTTACTCAAATTATTAATTTGATTAATTGAGGAATCTTGAGCAGAATCTAAAGAATTAGTTAAGTTTTCTATCTCTTGTTTCATTCTTTTCATTTCTTCATCATTAAATTCACTTTTTATTTCATCAATATTTTGTTGAGCTCTTAATTTAACCTTTTTAGCAATTGTGGCATATCTTAAAGTTGATAACGTCTCATCATAATCACAAGGTGAAATACATGCTATCATTGCAGTTTTACTGTTACCACCCAATGATTCCTTCAATAACCATGTCAATGTAGAATCTCTATATGGAGGTTTTTGTCCTTCTGATAAAGCAGAAATAACTCTTCCTAACGTTGTTAGACTTTTATTAATATTTGAACCTTCTTTTAACCTTACTCCAGAAGCACCTGTTGAATTTGCTCTTTCTGAACCAGCTAAATCTACTAATCTCAAACAAGAATTAGTTTCCCTGATCAGATCAATATTTGAATCATTAAACTCTGTTATTCTAATATTTATAGTGAATACTGCATGTGATCTTGAAGATTGATCATTCATCTTTGTTGAAGCAACTGTTCTCTTTGTATTACCTATATCCATGTATTTCAGAAAATCGTCATATGATTCAATCTTATATTCAGTCAAATTTTCAACATATGGACCTGTCTTTGGATGTTCTCTTATTTTTAATTGCTTTGAAGTATCTAATAGATCTTTAACTTGTTCATTATAAATTTCAAAATAAGATACTTTAACTAATGATTTTATATTTGAAGGATAACTATTCAATCTTTGGAAAAGTTCCATACAAATGTTTGGAATGATACCTGGTTCTTCAGGACTACCCATCATTGTATAAGATTTACCAGAACCTGTTTGACCATATGCAAAAATACAAGTATTATAACCATCAAGACTATGATCTAATATTTCTTCACCTACTATTTCAAAGGTATCTCTTTGAGATTTAAAATTTGAATCTTCAATTTCCATTGAGTATATAGAATTGTCAAATGCAAATGTCTTTTCATTAAATTCTTCTTGTGTCTTTTTAAATTTTGTTGGACTTGAAAATTCAATTGGATTGGGATTTTTTAATATTATAGAATTACCACTCATTCCTACCAGTACTGGAAGTTCCAGTTCTATTTCTCTAGTTCCCTTTGGACGAACTCTTACTGATACTTTAACATTAGATCTAGGATCTTTTGAATTATTAACTCCATTAATATCTGCTATAAGAACATCTTGAGATGAATCTGTACTTGAAGGTGGGGACAATTCAGGAGCAGAGACTAACTTTGTCTGTGCTTTTTTAGACTTATTTGGACTACCACTATTCTTTATTGTCGACATCTCAGTATATTATATAAGAAGTGTATTCCTGTTCTAATCAATTCAACCTTTCCAATCACTTCTATTTTACTTGTTTTGAAGTGTTCTTATTTTGTGTTTAATTTTTCCTTTGTTTACGTTTTGTGTCCCAAACCGAAGTAAATTCAGGGATTTTTTACTATGACAGAATTGATAGGATTAAACCAAATTTTGAATAAGTATCACTCGTCTTTGCTTTTATTAGGAGAAACTAATTCAGATCTCTTTAAGTAGTATTTTGAAGCTTCTTTATTAGATTTTTTTGGTGTGTTTGCAATCCAAATTTGACGTCTTCTTTATAATTAAAATTTTTGAAGGCAAAAAATCCTTTTTAAAAATTTAAATAGCAATTCAACACATAATAAACTAATAATTAAAACCAAATATTAAAAGACACCATAATTCGCTGATGGATTCGTTTCATGAAGAGGATAATAATCCTTTCATAGGTACTGATCACCTATTTTCAAGTGGAATAAATGGTCAATCCATCCTCCCACCGGATTTACAGTCTTCTTCAATCATTTTTGGCGATGGTAATAGTACAAAAGATAACATGGCTTCGTCTTTAACAGATAGCTTCTCTCATAACGTTTATCATGACCAATTAAACAATACAAGGAACAGCATTAGTTACTCAATAGGCAATGATTTCAATCGTGCAAATCCATCTGCTTCTCATACTTTAGTAGCTGATAATGATGATAACAACTCAACATTTAATCATCATAGTGAGAATAACTATGATACTAAAACCACCAAACATTTTGATACGACCAATGAAAGTAGTCAATTTCAATGTAATAGCATTTATGATGATGATAGCAAGAGTAGGGAAATAGAGAATGAGGGAGAGAATGAAGATGTTGATGATGCAGAATCTATTGATTTCAATGAAAGCAAGTATTACTCATATACAAACAAAGATTATTCTAGAGGAAATAAATCAAGTCAAAATACAAGTTATATAATAATTGAAGATGCTGGCCAGATAAGGGATTCAAAAGGGAACAAAGCAATAGCATATACAATAGTTTATAATAATATTGAAGTGAAGAGAAGATATAGTGAATTTGATAGTTTTAGAAATAATTTAATAAAATTATTTCCAACTTTAATAATACCTCCAATTCCTGAAAAACATTCTGTTGTTAAATATTTTTTAAATCCATTAAATGCTAAAAATGATATTAAGATTATTGAAAAGAGAAAAAGAATGTTATCAAATTTTCTAAATAATTGTTTAGAGATTCCTCAAATTAGAGAATCTATAGTTTGGGAAAAGTTTTTAGATCCAACTATGGAATGGGTCGAAGATGTACTAGCAGTTCCTCCTATATCAATTTTACCATCATCAAATCTATTAGCACCTCCACTAGATCCAACAAAACCTAGTCCATTACATTTATTATTACCTGTACCACAATTTTCCTCATTATCAAATTTTAGACCAAGAGAAGAAGATAAAAAAATATATAAAAAATTCACAGAATATGAACAAATTTTTAAGGTATATAAAGACTATTTAGTACCTGTTGAAAAGTCAATAAAGAAGCAAAAGAGACATTTTAAAGGGTTGGTAAAAGATCTAAGTGAACTGGGTGCACATTTTAACGCATTTAGTCTTGAAGATGATAATGGTGAATTAAGCATTGCTATTGAAAAGACTGGTCAAGCAATTGATATGAATTATATAAATTCAGAAGCATTTGCATTCAAAATTTTAACAGTGTTGGAAGAGCCTGTTACTGAATTAATACAATATTCAAATGAATCTTTAAATGTTTTAAAATTTAGAAGACTGAAAGAGATTCAACTATTTATTATCGATACAACTAGAAAGAGAAGAGTACAAAGGATTGAGAATCTTAAGAGTGCACAAGAACAAGTTGATAGATTAGAAGAAGCATTGAAGAAAAATGCTAGAAATTCTGCAACAATCGCTGCTGCTGTTGAAAGATTGGAAAGAGGTGAATCATTACAAAAAATCTCGCCATGGCAAAGAATATTTATGAGATCATCCAATTCAAATGCTAATTCAACAACATACGAAGAAGATATTTCTATGATGAATGAAAGAGAAAGAACATCACAAATTGAAAAAATTGAGAGTGAAATTGTGAAGTTGAATGAGTGCCTGAAAATAATATTGAAAGATTTGAACCAAGTCAATGAAAGTTTGAATAATGACATAGACAGAGTTTTGAAATATTATAATGATAGATGGAGAGAATTGATGATTAACTATTCTGAAAGTCTATTAATTTGGCTAAGAGAGAATTTAAAATCTTGGGAAGAAGCAAAACTTGAAATTGAGAGAATTTAAACTTTTTTATACTAGTTATTATTTTTTGGGGGACTATAAGTTATTCGTTTTTAATCGCACATAATAAATATTGCATACATATATCACACTACTTACATTTTAACGTTAAATTAGTAAATTTATTTTCATGATGGTCATGTCATTTATTCTTTAAAAAAAAATTACTTAACGTATTCTTCATCTTCATCTTCCTCAGAATCTGAACCATTGTTGGTATACTCTATTAATAAATTACCATTAGGCCATAATGCTTTGACAGTTTTTATTAATTGATCATCATCAACTGGAACAACATATCTTGGAAATGGTGAAATTAACTCGAATGAGAATTCATGATTATATTCTCCTTCAAGCACTAATTCTTCTTCAATATCATCTTTTTCTTTAGAGTCACTTTCGCTTTCACTTCCACTTTCAGCTTCATCTTCTTCATCTTCATCTTTTTCTTTATTCTTGATGAATAAATCAATATAACAATAAATATCGAATAAAGAGTGTGAATCTTTGAATTTTTTAACAGTTCTTTGACCCGATGGTAATCTAAATTGAATTGTTGCTGAGTTTTCTCTGGTTAATAATGGATCTGTATCATCATACTGGAATTTTTTCTCTATAATCTTATAAAATACTTCTTTATTTCTTTCATTCAATTCTCTTAATGCTCCAGCTTCCTTTTCTTCCTTTTCTTTTAATAATTTCTTTTCTTGTTTTAATTTATCTTGAAATAATGATTCCTCATAAGCTTTATCTTGTAATTCTTTAATTTGTCTTGCGTAATTTAATTCTGCAGTTTCAACTCTCTTTAAGATCATTTCAGGGACATATCTTTCAATTTCTCTATCCAATTTGTTTATAAATGAATTTGTTGATCTTAAAGGAATTCTTGAAAGAACAGACATACTTGAAACACCACTTGAACCACTTGATACATTTCCTAGTAGGTAAACTGA
>JAJMKZ010000510.1:0-13220 GCA_030564005.1 Ruyongia tratensis | reverse complement strand
CAAATAAAAGAATACTAACTCTATTTTCAAACTATGAAAACAGAATTCAGAATTATTTACATTAACATATGGTTCAATAGTACAACAACTAGTAATTGATTATAATAATGATTTCAACAAAATTAATAAAGAATTATTCAAATTAGGTTATAATATGGGTCTAAGGTTAATTGAAGATTTTCTATCGAAAACAGGGATTGGTAGATGTCAAACTTTTAAAGAAACAAGTGATGTTATAAAAGTTGCTTTTAAAATATATTTAAATTTTACACCAGTAGTGTCAAATTGGTCTCAAGATGGTAAAGAATTTAGTTTATTTTTAGATAATGAAACAAATCCATTGATTGAATTTGTAGAATTAACAGATGAAATGAAACAAAATGGTTTTTGGTATTCAAATGTTTTATGTGGTGTTTTAAAAGGAAGTTTAGAAATGGTACAATTAGATGTCGATGTAGAATTTGTTAAAGATACTTTAAGAGATGATGATGATACTGAAATAAGATTAAAATTAAATAAATTTTTGAAAGATGAAATACCTGCAGGTGAAGATTAAGAGCATATAGAGAATAAACATTGAAATATCCAAGACAAGGTACTTCGAAAGATAATGTAATTAATTTTATCATCTACATAGTTGACAAAAGAAAAAAAAAAAAAAACAGATTCTTAAAGCAGAAACCATTAACTAATTATTTAAATCTATTTGTAATTTATATTAAAATGCTAAACTTTATAACTTAAAAAAGTCTTTTATTTAATTTCTTCTTTCTCTTGTTTAATAAATCATTCTTATTAATTTTATTCGTCGTCATCATAGCTTTATTTCTTTCATTTAAAACTTTAACATTTATACCAGAAACTTTTCTAACTTTTTCTTTCTTTTGATTAAATTTCTTTAGTTGTTTTTGCATATTTTCTCTTCTTAAATTTTCTTCAATCATTCTTTCTAAAGCTCTATCTTCTTCTTCTTTTAATTCAGTTGCTCTTATTTCTTCCTCTTGTAATTGTTTTTCAAGTAATTTAGAATTTTTTAAACTCTTTTGTTGTTCAAATATTTCTTGTTCTCTCTTTCTCTTTATTCTTAATAATTCTCTACTCTTTCTAGCTTCTTCTTCTTGCTGTTTTATGATATCATCATGAGCTTTTTTAGATTCACTAATGGTTTCTTCTTCTGGTGCATCATCATCAGAACTTTCTTCTGAAGAGGAATCTTCATCAGCTGTATGGAACTCTTCTTCGGTTGGGTTTTTAAGGACTTCTAATTCTTCATCATCATCACCAAACTTCTTATGTGTCTTAGCTGCCGTTATACTACTCATCTTTATTCTGTTGTTTCTTTTGTTTTGTTAAATAAAAAAGAATTTAATGATGAGCTTTATTAATTTTACAAAGGAAAAATTTTAGAGTGAAAAAAAAAATTAAATATTACATAATCACAATCACAATCACAATTACAAATAAATAAATTTCAAATTTTTTCATACAAATTTTAAACTTTTTATCAACACTTTCAATTATTTAATCATTGGTAAATCTGGGACAAAAGTCTTGTCCAACAAGCTGTGATGCATTAGATCCCAATAAATAACAAATTAAAGCTTTTATCAGATTAATTAATAGTTGTTTATCACCTGTTACAGTTAAAACTGTTATAAAAGATCCAATAAATAAAACTAGTAAAATCATATAAACATATTGATATCTTGTTGATGGTTGACTATTTGGATTAGGATTTGTGATTTGGTTTTCTTCATCATGATTATGATTATTATCACCAGGATGTGTTGGTAATAATGGTGTTCTCTCTGTATCATTATTTCCAGGTTGAATTGGTTTGATCAAATATTCTTTAAAGAATTTCAATATCTTTTCTGTTAAACCTTCACAAAAAGCTATTCTATTGACAAGTTCACCTGGTGAAATATTGACTATCTGTGTTCCAAAATGTTGTGTATTAGGTGTAACATTAGCAGTTCCTGAATTAGATTGTGTATTTGTAACATCAATAGGTTCATTGCGTACAAAACCATTTGAATCACCATTATCATTATTGTCATGATTTAAATGATGACTATTAATGGTCTTTGTAGGTTCAATATCTAAAGCAGATTGAAAATTGTCATCATCCAGATCAGTTTCTGTGATCCTTTCACTATTACTATGATTATTGATCATACTAGCAGCTATAGAGTCTGTTGCAGTTGTTGTAGATAAAATTTCATTAACTAACCTTGTAGTGTTACCATTATTTGTTATAGTATTTGAATTTGAAACATCAGATGAAGTTAATACTGGATTACTATAAAGGGTATAGTGTTCAAATAAAGGTGAACTTTGAATATTTGTTGGTGTAACGATATCATGTTGATTTAAATTTAATGTGTGGAATTGATTTGAAGAGTGACCAGATGACCTTGTAGAAACAGGTCTTGAAGTTGATGAAATAACATCAATATTCTTTCTAATGAATTGAGACATGACTACTTCTTTAATTTTATAGTATATCTGTTGTTAAACGAATAAAGCTGTTTTTTTTTTTGCTTTTTTTTTCTTATGTTCTTCCTATTTTGAAGGAAGTATAAGAATGGTTTTTGTGTCACATCACCTAGATCACCAGAAAAAAAAAAAGCTTTCCAAAAAAATATAAACAAGGAATGGTATTTATTTGAAAAAAAAAAAGACAATATTACTATGTTTAAGTATATCTACATTGCAATAGTGATACAGGTTTGAGTTTGGGTTTGGGTTTGGTGAAAAGAGATATTATGCCTTTTTTGTATTTTAATAAAATCTACATTTTTATAAAAATTAACAAACAGTAGTTCAATTAAATATTATTTCTTAATGACACATAAATAATGCAAGTAGAACATAAATCAATTTCATATAGCAGTATAACCACCATCAACTCTTATGTCTGCAGCAGTAGTATAAGTTGAAGCATCTGAAGCTAAATAAAGATAAGCACCAACTAATTCTTTTGGTGTACCTTCTCTTCCTAATACAGTCAATTTCCACCAATTTGATTTTAAATCCGTATCAGCATGTTTGGTTAAATCAGTTGAAATATAACCTGGTGATACAGTATTTACTCTTGCAAAACCAGCCCATTCTACCGCTAATGATCTTGCAAAATGTAAAACAGCAGCTTTGGCGGCATTATAACCAGATTGTAATTGTGGTACATTAACAATATGACCAGACATTGAAGCAGTAATTACATATGAACCTTTACCATTTTTTTTAAATATTTTACCAATAGCTTTTGAAATATAATAAATTGAATTTAAATCAATATCCATAACTTTTCTCCATTGAGAATCATCTTCTTGATCTAATAAAGAACCAGGTAACCAAGGCACACCAGCATTTGAAACAAATATATCAATTGTACCAAAATCTTTTTCAATAGTTTCAATTACACCTTCAATTGATTTAAAGTCTGTTAAACAAGCTTTGTAAGCCTTACATTTAACCCCATATTTATCGCTAATCTCTTTAGCAGTATCATCAGCTGGAGTTGAATTATACCAAATTGCTACATCTGCACCTGCTTGAGCAAATGCTTTTGCAATTTCAAGACCAATACCTTGAGAAGAACCTGTTATTGAAGCAACTTTACCCTTTAAAGAGAATAAATCAAGAACATTTCCAGATAGTTGAGGAGTTTGAGCAGGAGTTTGTAAACCAGTAGCAATTGTTTTTCTTTCCATTGTAGCTTTTCTATGTTAATTAAATATCAGTGAGTGAAAATATAAATATAAATATAAATATAAATATGAATATGAATTGTGTTGAATAGTTAGTTATTAAATAAATTTATTCCAAAAGCTTTTTTTCTTCAGCAACATAAAAGAACCATTAACTTCAGTATTTATACTTTTTTGATATTTTAATTTGTTTATTGGAGATTTAATGACGTAATAATAATAAATAAAAAAAATTGTTCACTGTTCTAGGTAATTTCCTTTTTCGGACTGAAACCAAAATATATATTGGAAAAAAAAAAATTTTTTGAAGAAGAGTCATTTTAATCTTGATTGTTTTACTTGTGATTTTAACTGATCCCATCTCGTTCTTTGTTGACTGTTGTTGGTGTGTCTTCTCTTCGGTCTCATACATTGGATCTTATTACATGTCAGAATTGGAAGGATCAGTCAATGACAGTCTGAAGGATCTTTTATTTGGGTCCGTAAGTGTTATGCTATTGAGCTTTTTTTTTTTTAGCCCCAGATTAAAAGTAAAATGACTAACCCATTTATATTCAAATCTTTTAGTTATCAGGATGTACAGGGAAAACAATAGAGTATCCCTTTGATACAGTCAAAGTTAGATTACAATCACAACCTCATGATCAACCTTTAAAATTCAATGGTGCTTATGATTGTATTAAACAAACTTTTGAAAAAGAAGGTTTCTTTAAAGGTTTTTATAAAGGTTTAACATCACCAATGATTGGTGCCGCTGCTGAAAATGCTTGTCTGTTTGTTAGTTATAATATAGCTCAAGATTTCTTTAAGAATCATGTCTTCCATTCTCATGATGATTTACCAATAAAATATTTAGTTCTTTGTGGTGGTTTTAGTGGTTTGGTTGCTTCTTATATTTTAACACCAATTGAATTAATTAAATGTAAACTTCAAGTTGAAAATTTATACTCTAATAAAAAATCTTCTATATTGAAATTAATTAAAGAAATTTTCCATAAAGATGGTTTAAAAGGTTTTTGGTTTGGACAAACTGGTACTTTATTAAGAGAATGTGGTGGTTCAGCTTCTTGGTTTGGTGCTTATGAATTTGTATCAAATTCTTTAAAAGATTTAAGATTTGGTGTTAATAATCATACCAAAAATGATAAATTATCAACTCCTGAATTATTATTAAGTGGTGCTTGTGCTGGTATTACTTATAATTTATCTTTATTTCCAGCTGATACAATTAAAAGTAAAATGCAAACAAATAGTGTTATTAATCCAAATCAAAAATTAACATTTGTATCAACTGCTAATTTAATTTATAAACATGGTGGTTTAAAAGCTTTTTATAGAGGTTTAGGTATTACTTTAATTAGAGCAGTTCCATCAAATGCTGTTATCTTTTTAACTTATGAAACTTTAAAACAAAATTTATAATATCCTTCATTGCATTTTTTTTTTGGAAAAACAACATAGAAAATCATTGTAACACTTAACACTAGAGATAGAAATAATAAAAAAAAGTAAAAAAAAAAAAAAAAAAATTAATAATTGTATGCATAATTAGAAATAAATTAATAGATATTCATCCTTATATAGAAGTACATTTTATTATCAAAATTTTTAAATAATTTTTTTGTTTATAATAAATATTTATTTGTATAATATAAGTATCAAATAACACTTATAAAATGTTATTCAATTCTTAATTTTCTTCGCTTTAATAATTTTTAATAACTTAACACTGATTGTGACTAATTCTTCTTTAAAGAAGAATAAGAATGCAGCAGTCATAACACTTTGTGATAATTTAACACTAATACCATTATAGAAACCACTAATTCCTTCATTTTTATAAATTTCTTTAATCCATTGAGTAATAGATTTTGATTCTTCACCATCTTTTTTCTTTAAATGCATTCTTGATTTTAAAGTAATATATGGATAAGTTGAACCAGTAGCAATTAATTTACCTAAAGCACCAATAAAGAAAGCATCAATTGATGACATACCCTTTTTACTTCTCTTATTAATTAAGTTCTTAATTTGTTCAAAAATAGTATATTGAATAATTGGATTTAATACTAAGATTAAAGCTGGTAAAACACCTGCAAATAAAGTTTTTATACCATCTTTTTTAACAATTTCAATAATTGTTTTTAAAGTACTAGTATTTTTAGTACCACTAACAGTCATTCTTGTATTAGCAACCCAAATTGGATTGGTTGAGAAAACAGTGATTGAACCAGCAATAGCACCAGTAATAATACTTTCAATTGATGTTAAACCTCTAGACGCATTTGGATTCTTTTTCAATTTTGCTGAAACAAATAACTTAGCGCAAGCTTCATAAAAATAATAATAAACTAAGTTATTTACTGAAACACCATAGATAGCACTTTCAAGACCTGCATAGAAACCAGAAATACCATCCTTTTTATAAAGATTCTTGGCTGATTGTAAAGAAGTAGCCTTTTTAGTAGTTGATTCTGAATTTTCCTTTCCTTCTTCTTCTTGTTGAGTAGTTTTGGCATTTGTTTGAGCTAAAGTTGATAGAGTGACTAAAGGATAAGTGACAGCCATACTTAAGGCACCACCTAAACCACCAGCAACAGCATGGGCAGCTGGATCCACTGAGTCTGACATTTTTTATTGGAGTTTTGATTTGTGTTGTTGTTGAATCTTAATAAAGAAGAGTCAACAAACAATTTTTATTTTTTTTTTTTCTCACAAATATTTTTTCTGGGGAATAAGGGCTAAAGGATTTTGGTTGATGTTGGTAATATTTCAATTGAACTATAGATACTAAGGTTGTTTGGGAGCTACATTGATATAATATATCATGAATAAAGAATACACTAACAGTTTTAAATTTAAATGCACACCTAATTATTGATTACAAATATAAAAATAACGAATGAAAAAACACCAGAAACAATACTGGTTGGTTGAAAGATAAATATCTCATCATTCAAACCACTTATTTCTTTTCAAAATAATCAGACATTTCTTGGTCTAATTGTTCAATAGACTTTTTGGCTGGTCTCTTAGCTTTTGGCTTTGGCTTTGGCTTAGATTTACCAGCAGCAGTTGGAGTCTTCTTACCAGTAGCAGCCTTCTTTGGGGCAGTTGGTTTAGTTTGATTGGCAATAATTCTTGAAGCTAACGGCTTTCTTGATGGATCGATAATTAATTCTAGTTTTAATTTAGTTGAGCCACCATCGATTGGAGCACCATTGTATTTTTCAACAGCTTTGGCGGCATTAGCAGCACTTTTGAAAATAACAGTAGCAATCCCTTTTGATTGACCTTTTTCATTGTAAGATAAAACAGCAGTATGGACACCACCAATTTGGGAAGCAAAAAAATCCTAAAAATATAAGTAACTATGTTAATAATTGATCTATAAAAAAATAACTGAGCAAAATCATTCACTTTATTCGATATATGACTTTATTGTTGAAAGATAAACCATTCTTCATATTTTTAGAGTCTTGTTATAATCACTTAACACATATATAAAAATCCATAAAATATAGAAGAGTAATTAGTCTTATCATAAATTTAGCAGAAAATAATCAAATAGAAAAGAAAAAAACCACCTCAAACTGTAAATAGACAAATAATTTAAAAAAAAGATTGCAAGTGCTTTCAAAGAGAAAAATATGATACCATTCAATAAATATCATGAGTTAGGCAACATGGATAAATAATTCAAACACTAATAATAGGAAATATTTATAATTGGCATAAATAATACTCAAGAAGTACAATCAATGAATACACTTCAAGTTTACTTACAACATTTTACCTGCAATCAAAATAATCTCCGTTTGAAAGATTTACCAACTGTTTACACTCAATGACTGAATGTTGAGAGATGAACTTGAGAAGATTTCACTTAAGATAATTTCTTTCATCATTATCAGCAAAACGCATAATCTGACAACGAATAATAATATAATTAACTAATTAACCGACTTAATATGTAGCAAGATGACAATTGTAATAAAATCTCATAAAAGCAGGGGGGTTTATAACGTGAATCAAGAAATTAATTTATCTTAATAGATAATCTTCTCATATTCTGAAAGCTCTCAGTATCATAAGCAACTCCACAAAAAATATAATCAAAACTCTTGAAATTGAGTAAACCAGAATCATGAGTAAGATTAGACAAAACACTAACCAGTAAAACAAAAACAAAAGAAAAGAAAAAAGTAATAGTAGAAAAGTTAACTCATACCATCACTAAAAAGTAAAGAACTAGTGAAAACAAAACTTGGATAGTAGAAAATATCGACATTATGCTGTTTTATTTATCAATCGAAATAAAAGTATTCATAATGTTGTTTTTTCTGTTTTTCTTTTTTGAGTCATAGTTTATGTTATTTCAATGTTCATTTTTCTTTTTAAAAAATACTATTTTGTAGACAGATTTGAGAATGATTGTTCTAAATATTTCTTCCTATACTAGTTATTTGCTTAAAAAACGACGTTCAATGATAATATACTTGCAAGCAGCATATTTATCATTCCTGAATCTTTTGAATGACTTTAATCTCTCAAAAAAAAAGGGTGTAGAATATTTGAGAAGTGCAACTTTAACAAGAAACGGATAATGAACAAACAATAATAAAACGTGAACAAAGATGAGTGAACAAAGCAAATAAAAAAAATTCATACCTTTACAGCGTCATGTTTAATATCTTTTGGTAAGCCGTAGACAATAACCTTAGTGGCATATGAAGCATCAAGAGCGGCAGTTGTTGGTTTAGTGGCAACTGGCTTTGATTTTGGTTTACCAGCAGTAGCCTTTGAAACCTTTGAGGAAGCGGCTTTTTGTGGTCTCTTCTTGAAGGTTCTCTTTGGTTCAGTTGATAAGATTTCGTCTAATGATTGGTCTAAAGCTGACATTGTATTTGTTTTGTTTTGTTTTGTTTATTATTGGTGTGTTGTTTTTTGAGAGAATCAAGGGATGAGTTTTTTTTTGGAGGCTGGAAAAATTAAATTTGTCGAAAATCAAAAAATTAAAATAAAATCACGTGATTGAAAAAGATACCCTCCTCTAAGTGATCACGTGACATCTTTTTTAAGACCCATACAATAACTAAATTATGATCTGATGAAGCTATTCTTTCAGAATAACACTTACTTTATTAATAGGATCAGGATCAAAATGATAGAGCAGTCTTCACTAAAGGCTGTAAAGAGTCCTCTACGACAACATTCGTTTTCTCTAAAACAACAGATACCCTCAATTGTCCCTCTTTCCAACCAATTACAATGTTGTAAGTACATTATAAGTGCTGAGTTTGATAATAAGATAGGTGCTGTTATGAAACATCAACTCCCAACAAAACTTCCAGGGCAAAAACAATATCTACCAAATTTACCAGATATGATGATACCTAATAATAGTGAACATATTGATCATGATATATATTCATATTTTATTCTTTATAAGGACTCGATTGGTAAATATAGATCCTTACCAATTCAATTAGATGATGATAATTACTATAGAAGTAATACATCATTACTAGAGGAAAGAGATGAAGATGAAGAACAATTATCTGATCAAACTTTTTATCATTCTCAGCATGAAAATAAAATAGGTAATGATCCAGAAATTGATAATGACATCTTGTTCTTTTTAAATATCACAAGATCATTTACAGATTCAACAAACTCAAGAGGTAAATCTATAAAATCAATAGCAGTTGGTACAAATTTAAGAAATTTCATTATATTCAAACCATTTCTATCAATAACAATGCAAAGTTATTTAATTGATTCTTCAATAACACCTTTAATATGTTTATTTAATACATTGAATAATTTTGAAAATTTATCAATATATTTGAACTTTATGAACCAATATTCAAATTTGATAAAATTTTTAAATAACAATTTATCTACAAACACAGTTCAAAGATTAATAACACCAATATTAAATTCAATAAATATAGAAAACTATACAGAAACTCATAACTCACATTCTAATAATAAAACAAATAAACCATTGCCTGTTTTTAAACCTTCATCAATATCATTAAGCTATTCACATTCCTCTTTTAGAATAAATTCACAGCCGCATCATGATTCATTTACATATCCAAATGATTGTTTAATTCTAAACAAATTACCATTGAATGTCTCATTATTAACAGATATTAATAATGATATACAAGTTGAATCTAGTAACAATTTAATTTTATTAGCTTTAAGATTTTTGATTAAACTTATTGATACTTTAAACAAACAAAATATTCCATTTAACAACTTCAATATCATAATTTATTCATCAATAAATCCTCAATTTAGTACAGAAAATCTATCTCAATTTATTTTAATTTTATCAAAAATTCTAAATGGTTTTAATACAATATATTATAAAAATGAAAAAATTCTTTATTTCTTAAACTTTGATTTAAATAATTATGATGATTTACTAAAATTTAATAAATCTAATAATTGTACAAAAATAATTGGTACAAATAATTTAATTATGAAAGATCATACAAACTTCTATCAATTTTTTTATGATTTGGATGATGATGAAATTACGATTGGAACTTTTAAAGATGATAAGAAAAAGAATAAAGATATAAAAGATAAATCAAATAAACAAAAAGACAAAGAACAGAAGGTGGAAAAGGAAAACCAAAAGCTTTCAAATAAAAAGAAAAATGATTTAATTGATTTATTAAAATTATTATCACAAAGACATGATGATTTACAAACTTGTATTATAACATTAAAAAGATACACTATTTTTAAAATATTGAAATTAATAGTGGAAAAAAATTCAAATTCATCAGCTTCAATTGAAGAAAATTACGAAAAAGAAGGAGAGGAAGAATCGGTTATGACTATTAATAATGGTGATGAAGATGAATTAAACTTTAAAGATTATTTCCTTAAATCAAATAATAATTTTATTCTATTTGATGAATTTTTTGATACAAGTTCATTAGAAATTATTGAAAATTTGAATAATTTATTTAAATTATTAAATAATATTGATAAATTTATTTATGATGAAAACTATTTGAAAGAATTAAAGAATTGTTATGATTATTTAAATAAATTCATTAGAATTTGTAAATTTAATCCAAAGAATCCTGTTAATCAAAATAAATTAGAAAATTTGATTTATTTAATTGATATTTTTCCAATAAATATAAATAAAATTGATGATTTAATTTATGATATAAAACCATCTTCAAAGAATGATATGACATATTCTATAACTACAGATATTTTTCAAAATGAAAGGAGAGGATTTAATCTATTATTTAAACCATTAATTTATAACTTTGAATTTCCAAATTCAAACCTAAAAATAAATGGTATTGATGATGATTGGGAACTTAAACAAAGTCTTTTAAAATTATTTAATTCATTATCACCAGAATCTAAAGATGGTATAGAAAACTCGGTAAATACAATTATCAAACTTATAGTTGATGATAAAATTAATGATTTTGTAAAACTAATGATGATTCAATTCAGAAATTCTTTTAAGAAGAATTAATTATATATTATAGATGTTAGTTATGAATTAATAATTTTCATATTTTTCAACAGTATTGTAGTCAACTAATCTATATCCATTCATTGCATGAAATCTCCAAGGAACGTCTAACTTAGTTAAAATTATTTCATTGAGTGTCATCTTCTTTATACCTAATTTATTTTCCTTCTCCAAATTATTAAACTCTCTTCTAAGATCATTTAATTCTTTAATTTTAGTATACTTTGGTCTATTAGTTGATTTATAATCATATTCTTCTTGATCTCTGTGAAAAAATTCAAAAACTTTACTATAATTCCAAGGTTTTATATCATTATATTCATGATTTTCTCCCTTTATAATTCTTTCAACACTATAACCACTGTTATTCAACAAGAATATAGTTGGTGTCAATCCATAGTGATTAAATGAACTTATTTCTTGTATAGTCATCTGAGCTGAACCATCACCTTCAATTAAAATCAATCTTGAGCTATTTTTAATATTTTCATCATCTGTAGCGCTATTATTTGAACTTTGGCTTGAAAACTTATCTCTAAGTCTATCAATTTTAGCTTTGTTTCCTGATTCCATATCTCTTAATCCAATTCCAACACCAACTGAACAAGGAAGAGCCATACCAATTGAAAGATAATGACCTTGAGTTATTAATTTGACTTTTGATGGTAATTTAATATCAGGAATACCAAATAAAAATGAACCAGTTTCACAAACAATAATATCATTTGGTTTAAGAAAATTTTGAATAGTTTCAATTAAATAAGTTTGTTTGATTTCATTTCCAATTTCTTCATTATTTTCATGATTATGATTCAAAGAAGGAAAATCATAAAATCTTTTTTTTACTTGATATTCTAAAGGTGGATTTTTAGATACTCTAGAAGGTAACAATTTTTTAGTTAACCCATTTATGATATTAATAAAATTAAAAGATGGAGTTTCAATATCGCCTCTTAAATAAAATTCACCTTTAATTTTAATATATTCAGGATGTAAAATAATTAATTTTGAATCTTTTAAATCCATGGTATATTTCCCAGTATTCATTTCATTAATATTTGGACCAAAGAATAAAATTAAATCACTAGTATTTTCAATATTTTCTTTAATACCAATATTTGAAAAATCACCAATGTAATCACCTATAAAACAAGGTTTAGATTCATCGATAATTGATTTCCCCATAAAAGTTGTATAAGTATTAAATTGAGTTTGATCAATAAATCTATTAACAGCTTCAACTCCATTTTCAAATCTTGACATTAAAGAATCAACTAAAATTGAAGTATTTGAAGATTTATAAATTTCATTTAAAATTCTATCAATTAATTCATTATCAATTTCTGTTAAAATTTTATAATTTGGTATTTCAAAAGGAAATTCAGTTAATAATGAACCATCAATTATTTTATCATTAAAATCAACAGGTAAAAATATATAACCAGGTCTTGAATAATAAAACATTTTATTTAAGACATTTTCTAATTGAGTAACAAAATTTTTTGGATCATTAATTATTTCTTTAACACAACAAAAATCATCCACTAATTTTGTATAAACATAATGATCAGGATTCATTAAAGGATTTTTATTTTGAACCAAATGATGTAAATTTTGATATTTGTTAACTTTCATTGATCTTGAAGATGGCATTCCAACAATGTGTAAAACTTTAGAATTTTCAGCAAAAGCACCAGCAATTGAATTTAAAGCACTTAATTCACCAACGCCAAAAGTTGTTATTAAAACTCCTATTGAATTTGTAATTCTTGAATAACCATCAGCTGAATAACCTGAATTTAATTCATTACATCCACCAATCCAATTCAAATTTACACCAGGGGTATGAAGACATTCTAATAATGAAAGGTTAAAGTCACCAGGAACACCAAACACTGAACTTAATCTTGGAACTTGTTGTAATCTTTTGAATAAATATTCACCTAATTTCATTCTATTTATAACTGGAATTGAATTTCTAC
>JAJMKZ010000509.1:0-13227 GCA_030564005.1 Ruyongia tratensis | reverse complement strand
TGAACATTCTATATGTATATTAAGCCAGTTCAAAACAATTTCAATTCTTTATTTATATCTATAATTACCAAAATTAACTCTTTTAAAGAATTCAATTTAATTTAAATATAAACATAAAATTCAAATAAATATATATAAAATCAATAAAAGTTTTCAGTAGGGTAAAAAAACAATATTTTAAAAAAATAAAAAAAAAATAAAAAAAAAAAAAATAAGAAAAATCATCAATAAAATTTAACAAAAAATTTAATAAAAAATTAACTTCAATTGGATTTAGAATTTTGAGATTTTAAAGAAGTTTAAAGATATAGATCCATTTCAAATTTTATCTTTCCTTTTATCTTCTTAAAAAAAAAAAAAAAAGAAAAAAAAAGTGTGCTTCCCTTCATTCATAATCTTAGAGAGAAAAGAGAAGGACGATTACACGTTTAAAAAACAATATCAAAAAGAATAACATTCATTCTTTCTTTTTATAAATTGGCTGGGTATCCTTTAATTTGCTTCCTCTTGAATAACTTGATTTATCAACACATTGATTGATTATTCTTTTGTCCAATATTCTACTTTAATTTTTCATTCCTTTATAAAACAAAAACAAAAACAACAACAACAACAAGATATAGAGAAAAATCACCTCTTTTCCAATCATTATTTATTCATCACTTTAAAATAACTATCAAATCATGACTGAAAAACTATCGTTAACAAATTCTCCTTCAAATTCTTCTTCATTAGTTTCTGAAACTGAACAATTTCTTGTTGAAAAATTCTCAACTCCAAGGTCTTCAAAAATTTTAAATAATAATAATAATGAAAACTCTTCATTAAATGTTACAGAATCTTTTAAACAATTGAATCTATCTCCTGGTTCATTGCCAAGATTCCCAGGAACTTTAAACGTTTCAGCTTTAGCAGAATCAACAGATTCTATTAACAACAATAATAATAATCAAACAACAACAATAAATTCAAATTCAAATTCAAATTCAACTTTAAATGATTTAACAATAACACAATCAATCCAAAATAATAATGATAATAATGATAATGATGAACAAAATAATTCAAATACTTCAATCACTTTAGATCCTGGAAAACCTTCAAATCAAAATAGAAATACAAGAGTTAATGAAATTATTAATTCTTTAGATGAACCAATTAATTTTAAAAGAGTTTCAACAATTTCTTCAATGAGTACAAATGAATTAGATATTGAAAATAGTATTGAAAAGATTGAAAATAAAGATAATAAAAAAATTATTCAAAATTCAAAAATTGAATCAGAAGAAGAAGATTTAGATCATGATAGTTCAAATGATCAAGGTTATGTAATGGTAAATACTGCAACAACAACAACTTTTAAAAAGGCTTTAAGTGATAACGTTATTAATCATAACCTTGATTCAAGTTCAAATTCAAATATAGTGAATAATAAAATCACAACAATTATTAATACTAATAATGATGATGATAGTAACGATACAACTGTTGAAACAATTAATACTGATAGTTCAATAAAATCAAGAAAGCCTTTTAAAATTGAAACTCAATCAAACGATATATCAACTCAAGAAATCTTAGTTGATAATAATAATCAAAATAATAATTTACAAACTGGTACTTCATCAAATTATGATGAAAATATTCCAAAAACTTCAAATTCATTAAATATTGATCAAAGAGATTTAAAAACAAATTCAACTTTTGAAAATGCTTCAAATTTTGAAAATAAAATTATTGATGAATTTTTATATGAAACTTCAACAAATTCTTCAAATAATAATATTAATAATAATAATATTAATAACAATGAAGAAGAAGAAGAAAATAATAAATTTGATTTTGAAAAAAATCAATTACCAATTGCAACATCTTCAAATATTAATATATCTGAATTAACAACAAATTCTTATTTAAATAATTCAGATCAACAACAAATCGGTGATTTAACTTTAAAAGAAATTGATCAATCAAATGAAAAAAGTAGTAATAATACTTCTAATTCAAATATTAATAATACTAGTAATTCATCTTCTTTAGAATCTTCATTAACAAACAATCATTTTGTTTCTTCAATGATACCCAAACAATCATCATCAATAAATCAAAATAAATTAGCATCTCCTCAAACATTACAACAATCTAAATTAAATTCAAATCAAAGATCTTCTTCTTCTTCTTCATCATCATCTCCCCAAATTGTTCAATCATCTAAATTTCCATCATCAACATCTTCTTCTCCAAGAGTACAAAGACAACAACCTCAATCACGCTCAAAACAACAAAATGTTTCACCATTTACATCAAAAAGAAAAAGTGGGAATAAAGTTAAAGATGTATTTTCAAATTTTGTTAACAGTATGAGATCTTCAACAAATTCTTATGATTCAAAAAGAATTTCTTCATCTTCAAATTCTTCAAATGGTGGTATTAAAATTTCAACTCCATTTGACGCTAAACATGTTGCACATGTAGGTATTGATAAAGATGGTCAATACACTGGATTACCAATTGAATGGGAAAATTTATTAATGTCTAGTGGTATTACAAAATTTGAACAAGAACAAAATCCTCAAGCTGTAATGGATATTGTTGCATTTTATCAAGATCAAACAAATTCAAATAATGAAGATAAAGTATTAAAAAAATTTGATAATCATATAATTAATTCAAATATGACACCAAAGAATCAAATTATTGGTTCTTTTAATTCAAATAATACACCAAGTTCAAATTATCAAACTCCAAGACAACAATTTTCAAAACCTCAAAGTTCACCAGATGTTTCAAAAGATTTACAATTTATTCCTTCAAGACCTCCTCCAAGACCTCCTCAATCTATTAATGGTACTCCAAATGTTTCATTACAACGAAATTTATCAATAAAGAGTCAAAATAATAATCAAAAATTAATGTCACCTTCAATTAATTCTTCAATTCCTAAGATTAATATGGAAGATATTAAATCATCAAATAAAAATGTTTCATCACCTCAACCATCAAGATCTCCACCACCAATTCCAAAACATGTTGATAATATTCCATCAACACCAACAATTCCACCAATTCCAGATACTAGTGAAACAACAACTGTCGATGATAATGATGATAATAAGAAGCAAGAACAACAGCCAGCACCAGTCTCAAAAGATCAACCTGTTAGAGATCCACAACAAGCTGCTATAATAGCTGCTAGAAAGAAGGAAGAAAAGAGAAGAAGAAATGCACAAGTTTATGCTAAATTAAAAACTATTTGTTCTGAAGGTGATCCAAGTAAAAAATATAGAAATTTGGTTAAGATTGGACAAGGTGCATCAGGCGGTGTTTTTACAGGTTATGAAGTTGGTAATAATATGTGTGTTGCTATTAAACAAATGAATCTTGAACAACAACCAAAGAAGGAATTAATTGTTAATGAAATATTAGTTATGAAAGGTTCAAAACATAGAAATATTGTTAATTTTATTGATTCATTTTTATTAAAGGGTGATCTTTGGGTAATTATGGAATATATGGAAGGTGGTTCATTAACTGATGTTGTTACACATAGTGTTATGACTGAAGGACAAATTGGTGCTGTTTGTCGTGAAACTTTATCAGGTTTACAATTTTTACATTCACAAGGTGTTATCCATAGAGATATTAAATCTGATAATGTTTTATTATCAATGAGTGGTGATATTAAATTAACAGATTTTGGATTTTGTGCACAAATTAATGAAATTAATTTAAAAAGAACAACAATGGTTGGTACTCCATATTGGATGGCACCAGAAGTTGTTTCAAGAAAAGAATATGGTCCAAAAGTTGATATTTGGTCATTAGGTATTATGATTATTGAAATGATTGAAGGAGAACCACCATATTTAAATGAAACTCCATTAAGAGCATTATACCTAATTGCAACAAACGGTACACCAGTTTTAAAAGAACCAGGTGTTTTAAGTTCACAATTGAAAGATTTTTTGAATTGGACTTTACAAGTTGATCCAAATGATAGAGGGAATGCAACAGAATTATTAAAAGATCCATTTATTTTAAACTCAGATAATGTTAGTTCTTTAGCTCCATTAGTTAAATTAGCAAGAACTATGAACCAAAAATCAAAAGATGAAGAAGATTAAAAAAGATTTATTTATTAATACTTAGTTCAAACCAATTTCTTATTTTTACTATTTTTCCCCCCACATTTCTATCTTCTTTTTTAATTACTATTAACATATAACCTTCTATTCTTTAAGTCTTGATGACTTTACTATTTTATTTCCCTTCTTCTTCTTCTTCTTCTTCTTCTTATTATTATTATAATTATTATTATTATTACCATAACATTTTTCAAACCATTTGTTTTCTTTTGCTGGTTCTTTTGTTTATGTGTTATGTGTTTTTTCTTCTTTTTTTATTCCTCTTATATAAAACCTTTTGTGGACAATTTTTAATAAATTATTGTGCGTTTTTTTCTTCTTCATCTATATGTCATTCTTCAATCCTGATGTACTGAATAACTACTAGTAAAGGATATTAAACTTATATAGTTATTTATTCTATTATAATTTAAAATATTGTGATTACGTAATATTTCGTGATTTTTTCCTTAAAAAAATAATAACCAAAAAACTTTGAACACAAAACCCTTTTTTTAAATTACAAAATAAACAATTCAAAACTAAGATGTCTGTAATCAGCGATTCCTTGGATAAAATCATTGATAAGATTATTCAAGATACACCAGAACCAGAAATTCCATTTGTTATAAAAGATTTAAAACTAATATCATCTAAAAATATATCATCAGAAATTTATAATTCTTTACAAAATTATAATAATAATAATAACGTTATTGTTAATGTTGAAGGTAATGAAATTATAGTATCAAAATATAATCAATTGGATGAAAATACTTATTATGATTCTATAAATGGTATAACTTTCCAATTAGATCATACCAATAATAAAGTTTTAAATGTTGAATCATTCCTAGATTTAAAATTATTTAATGATGAAGGTAACGAACAAGATTTATTAAAGAGAGATATCTATGATAATTTATTAGAATATACACATGATAGATATCCTCATGGTACACTTGGTCTATATGTTGATCATGAAGATTCAAACGTTTTACATGTTTTAATTAAAGATATTAAAGATAATAATTTAAATAATTATTGGAATGGTATTTGGAAGTCTCATTATAAAATTGATTTAACAAATTTATCAATTTCATTTGGAGAGATTGATATTGATATTCATTATTTTGAAGATGGTAATGTTAGATTAAAACATCATGAAGAACTATTATCAGCAAATTCAATTTTAAATTTTAGTAATTCAAATGTTGAATCTTTAATTAAATTAATTTTAAAATTTGAAGATGAATTTCAAAAAAAATTAAGTAAAAAAATATCAATTGAATTAAATGAATCATTATTCAAATCATTAAGAAGACAATTACCAATAACTAGATCAAAAGTCAATTGGGGTAAATCAATTGGTAATTATAGACTTGGTAAAGATGTTGCTGGAGAATTTTAAAAAAAAAAAACTCACTTAATTTAAAAAGTCCTACATTAAACTTAGAATTATGCAATCTAAAAAAATCAATTAAAAAAGAATAAATATACACATATACATATAAGAAAGAGATTGTATTGAAAGTACTATTGTAATTAAATGTTTTGTTAGTAAAACTTCTCTCAAAAGTTGAAAAAAAAAAAAAAAAAGAACAAGAACAAGAACAAAGAAAAACTTTGAAGAAAAGATTGATATAATTTCAGAACAGATCTTGGTATAATTAGTAGTTTACATCTTCATTGATCTAAATTAATAAACCGATCAAGATATGGCATACTTTTTCATCATTGATATTTATAACCTCTTCAAAATAGTTTAAAGAATAAAATCTTGAATATCTTTAAAAGTAAACACATACACTAATAATAATGTTAGTAACAGGGGAAAACTCAATTAAATACCAAACATATTGAACCATTATGGAAACAAAAACAAAAGCACATAATACTACTGAGATTGATTAAATTCAGACATAAAGGTTGTTTTCATAATGATACTATAAACAATAATTGAAACTAGGCGTGTCTCTATCTATAGTACATAATCAAACGCAAATTATAATCATCATTAAAGTTGGGTGTATTTTGGTAGTCAAATATGTCTATTCTAAACTGTCACATACCTTTCTAAACTCTCTCAAATCATTCTTATAACTTCTAATAGTTGTATATTTTAGAAAAAAAGGAAAGAATTTTCAAAGTTTTCTGTTTTTTTTTAGTGATAAATTTTTAGGGCTTCGTTTAAAATCACGTGAATGTTTAGGGCTTTTTGAACTTTAACATCACAACACCAAATAATTTAATAAAGTTTCAAGGCCACCAATATTTGTATGGAAAACTGTGTCTTTTAAGGGTATATACAGTATAATACCATCATTAATACATACAACAATCACATTAATACCATTCACAACACTATTGACTAACAAAACCTCTGCACCACTGTAACAGACTCTTTAAAATTCTCGTGACTGTTTTTTTTCTCTAGCAATTTTTTCAAAAAACGAAAAAAATAACCAAACAAAAAAATAACAAATTTAATTAACTTTAATTCAGAAAGTAATTCTTCAAGTTCAAAAGCAAAAGGAAAAATGTCTACTGAAACCTCTGTCAAAGCCAGTAACTGGAGATTAGTTGAAGTCGGTCGTGTTGTCTTAGTCAACAAAGGTCAATACAAAGGTAAATTAGCTACCATTGTTGAAATCATTGATCACAAAAGAGTATGTAAAGTTCAAGATGGAATTAATTAATTAAATCAATAAAAGAAGTAATAAGTAATCCAAGGTCTCAAAGAGAATAAGGATAACAAGTATCATTCAAAATATCATAAATGAAAATTGGAGATCTCATTATTTTATCATGATTAGAAGTTAAATAATATTGTAGTTTCAAAATTCATATTCAATTTAAAGATTTCAAGAAGGATAGTCTATAAGTTAAGATGTCTTAATTACAATAAGAAGAGAATATCCAGAACATATATATTATTATCATTATTTAACTTTCTATTCAATAATCATTCCATTTGTGCATTTTTTTATCACAATGAATTTCACAAACATTCAACAAAACTATTCATGACCCTTTTTTTTCATAATTTTCATTTAATAATCATCAGTATCATTATCATTATCACAGTCACTATTATTCAGAAAACTAATATTTATTACTTCATTTACTATTGCATTTTTATTATTAATCCAACATTTTTTATATCGAAAGTTCTTATACTAACAATGAATAATTATTTCTTATAGGCTTTAGTTGATGGTCCAACCACTGGTGTCCCAAGACAATCAATCTCATTAGCTCACGTTGTCTTAACCCCATTAACCTACTCATTACCAAGAGGTGCTAGAACCGCTACCGTTGAAAAGAAATTCACTGCTGCTGATGTTGCTGGTAAATGGGCAAAATCTGCTTGGGCTTTAAAGATTGCTCAAAGAGAAAAGAGATCTGCTTTAACTGATTTTGAAAGATTCCAAGTTCTAGTTTTAAAGAAACAAAGAAGATATGCTGTTAAGAAGGCTTTATCAAAGGCTTAAGTTTTTCTTTAAAGCATAAAAAACATTCAACCAAAACATCAAAAAAAATCAAACCCCTTTATCTCATTCTGTGTATTAGTCTTAATAATTTAAAAGAAGTTTTTAACATTAATATATGAATAACCATATTGTTAATCTGAAATATTTTGCATTTTTTTCTAATATTTGTAGTTAATAAAGGTATATATTCGATATTGATTAATAAGACTTGTAATGTACCATAATAATACCTAATTTTATTTTCTTCTTTAATATTTTATAATGGTTGAAGGTTCATATAGTAATTACTATTTTTATTTATTGTCTAGATATATTTTTTTACATTCTAAAAACAAAAGTAAAATTACAATAGTTTATCGATAAATATTAGTATGAGATGATTGTATATTTAAATAAATTCTAACAAGTGAAAGAATATTCAAAAGATTATAAAAAAAAAAAAAAGTAATTGTTAAATAATGCTAAATGCAATTAACTGTACGTTATTAATATGAGTTGATGAAGAGGTAAGTATTAGAAAAATATAAACAATGAAAGTGATATTGTTTAATCTTTTATTGTTTTTGTGATTAGTATATTAATATGAGTGTATGAAAAATGATAAGTAAAAGATTGATTAAATGAAATATTGTGATGTTGTAATCCTCTAATTATTATGATTATTCATCTTTTTTTAGTTCATCTGAATCTTCAGTTGAGTTTTCTTCTCCTTCACTTTCATCATCACTTCTTTCATCTTCAGCAACACCACTAAAGATATATCTATAAAGAACTCTAAAAATTAAGAATAACCAATATAAATTAACTAATTGTAAAGCAAAGATTAAGGCAAAAACGATTGGTAAAGAAATCCAACATTTATATTGTTGTGTAGCAAAATTTAAAGTATAGTTACCAACAGTTCTAAATTCAGTTAATACAGACCATAAAATTTTAATGTTAATATAATGTCTTAAATAGATCCAAACACCGATAAAGAAGATAAACCATGGGCCTTGTAAAGGTGAATCAATATAATTTAAATCTTTTGAAACAGATAAAAAGAAATCACTAACATCCATTGTAATATAAACAGCAAGACCTATTTTAGTAAAATGGAAAACATAACTTAACCAAATTAAAGACATTGTAACAATATGATGAAAGATTAATTCTTTAAAATCTTTTCTAGGTTTTTCAACTTGTAAAATTAATAAACAAGATTGTTGAGCCCAAAATGCAGCTTGACCAAGATAAAAGATTTTGAATTGATATTCATTTGTTAAATCAGGATAAGTTCTATACATTGTATCAGTTTTAAATAACCATAAATCAGTTTGATACATCACATAAAGACCAATTGGACCAGAAATACCATAATAAAAGACTGAATAAGTTTGTTCCATAAATCTTTTAATTTTACCTTCCTTTTTGATGCCAAAAAAATTAGCTAATGGTCTTATACAGACTTCCATAACGAATTCTCTTAAGAAAGTAAAGAAAATCATATAAAAAAAGATAAAACAAAGATCTTTAATACCTTTAGCATATTGATTACTATCACCAACTTGATAAGAAATAGCAACAAACATATGAAGAGGATTAGACTCAGTATAATTACCACTAGCTAAATATGCTAAATTGGTTGATGAATATATAATCATAGGTAGAATCCAAACATGTCTTGATAAGATTTCAAAAATAGCTACTTTAATTTTATGAAGAATTTCAGAATCAGTTTTTGAAATCTTTGATAATTCAATAATTCTTGAATTTGATTGTTCAATGGAAGCAGGAGTTGAGACAGACAAAGATCTGACTCTGGTATCACCAACGTCAATATTACCAACAGATGATGACTTTCTGTGTCTTCTAGTGACTGTCATACTTTTTTATCTAATTTATTAATTTTGTTGTTTTTGGTGTTTTTTATAAAGTTTTTTATCCTATATATTTGAAATTTCAAAAAAAAAAAAATTTTTTTTTTTTTTCCAAAACTTTTTGGATGAATTTTTTTGAAAATTTTGTTTAAAAAATCAATATATTTGTTAAGAAAATGTGTGTTAAAAATTAGATTAATGGACAAAATCCAGTTAAAAACAATCTTTAAAACTTTTTAAAATTGTTAAAATAGCAAAAATAATTAAAAAAAATAAAATGACCTCAATTTCGGGGTATTATTAATATATTACGTAATATCAGTATTCACGACGAATTATGTTATGAAAACATTCGTACAAATTTGGTATACATGTTCATACAAATATTAATTACTTCTAGTCCAAATATTACATTGTAAACACACTTTAAAGTCAATTAAATCTCGAGAATTAATAAAATTAAAAATAATTGGTCTAAAAAACGACCTCAAAAATTAAAACATCCAAACATTTTTTGAAGGCAAAAAAAAAAAAAAAAAAATTAAAAGGAAAACAAAAATTTAACATAAAAACATTAAAAACAACATTAAAATTAAATTAAGAACATGTCGAGATACGCTCAAGTTGAACAAGATGTAAGTTGTTTTTCATTAAGATTTTAGTAGTTTATAGAAAACTAACTTTTGAAATTTTTAGAACAATCAAAGATTTGAAGAATTAGCTTCAAAATTATCAACTTTTAGAAATATAAATCAAGATATTCAAAATCAAGCAGTCCAAGATTCTTCAATAATTGATCAATTAAATGATGGATTCACAACTTTGATGGATAAAGTTAAAGTATCTTCAACTAACTTAACAAGATCAATGGCTGCTGGTAGATCAATTTGGAAAATGGTTGGTTTAAGTTTAGTTGGTTTCTTTATAATTTATACATTATTCAAATTTCTTTAAAAAAACAATTATATCAACAAAACACAAAAATACATTGCATTGATTCAATTCTAAGTTTTTGATTCTTTAATTTTATAATACTTCTTCACCCTTTTTTATTTCTTCCGTTCTTTTTTCTATTTTTGTGTCATTCAACTTTTGTTTTGGTTTTACTTATTTTTTGCATTATGTTGTACTTTCTTTTGATTTTATTGGTTTTAGTTCTCTTCTTATATTATACATTTCATCTAATACTCGTTTCATTTTCATTTTCATTTTCATTTTCATGTATCATGTATATTAAACATAAATTTATCTTTAAAAAAAAAAAAAAAAACAATCATTACTATATAAATAATCAATATAAATTACAGGTATTAAAACTTTAAAAAATAACTCCTAATCTAAAAAAGAAACAAGATAAATTCAATTCCATTCATCATCATCATCTTCTTCTTCTTCATCCATATCATTATTATCATATGTTTGACCTCTTGTTTGAACAAAAAATAATAATGCATCATCATGTCCAGCATTTTTAAATTCATAAAAATTACCCATTGGTATCTCTAATGAACAACCTTCATTAATTAAAAAAATTGTTCCTGATAATGTTACTTCAATAATCCCTCTAATACAATAAAATACAAAATATGTTGTTTCTGTACCTCTTAAACCCTTTTTACCATCTTTTGGTAATAACATCATACCACTAGCTATAAAATCTTTATTTTTATCAAATAATATAGCTAATTTAAATATATCTTCATTAGTTTTCATATCTGTACTATATTTTTCTGTACCTTTTGCCCAAGCTATAACTCTTGGAGATTTTTCATCACTATTTAATTTTTCAAATGTATCAATTTGTAAAATACCCTTTTTTAGCCATTCTGAACCTGGAATTTTACCATTTGATACATCTTTATTTAATTTTTCTTGTTTATTTAATTTAGGTGGTGGTGGTGGTGGTGTATTTGAAATTATTGAATCTTCTTCAGATATTGTTTCAAATTTATTACTATGAGAAATTTTTGAAATTCTTGTTTTAGAATTACTTCTTGAATTAACTCTTGATGATACTCTTGAAGGTCTTCTTGAATTTGCTCTTGATGGTGCTCTTGATCTAGTAGTTGGTTGAATTTCATCAACTGTAATTATTGATTTTAAAGTAGGAAACTGATCACCTTTACCTTTTTCAAAAATTGCTCTTTCTGATCTCCAAAATGCTAAAGGAGGAATTTTAACTCTTGATGATCTTCTAACATTTGGTGTATTAGACTCTCCTTTATTTTTTTCTTGTAATTCTTCAACATTAATAACATGAATTTTTGGTTTTGCTTGAACAGAAGAATTTCTAGATCTTTTAGAATTATTATCATGATCGCTATCACTTTCATTTTCAGTATTTGAATCTTGATGAAGTCTTCTACCTCTTTTAGAACTTGATGTTGTTCTTTCTCTTTTTTCAACTTTTTTAGATTTTGTTTGTTTTTTAATAGAAGTTGATCTTCCTCTACCTCTTGATTGTTGTGATTTTTTATTTGTTTGACTAGATATATAATCTTGATCAACATCAGAATCATCATTTTCTTTCTCTAATTGATCTTCTTCTTCTTCTTCTTCTTCTTCTTCTTGTTCAGAATTTGATTCAGAATCATAAATTATAGATTTTTTCTTTAATAATTGAGTATTGTTAATATTATTATTATTATTATTATTATAATTATTATTCTTATGACTTAAACGTGATGAAGGTTTTAAATTCGTAAAAGATGAAAAAATTGGGCTTGATAATTTTTTATTGTTCCTCGTTCTCTTTGTTGGACTTGAATGAAATTGTTGAATATCATCAAAATTATCATTATCATTATTATCATTAATATTATTATTATCATAAACGTTCTTTATTATGGAACCATCAGCTTCATTATCTATATCCATATCGATCTCACCTTGATCCATATTATCATTAAACTCATCATCATAATTATCAGAAAAGTTGTCAGGATTGTTGTTGTTGTTGTTGTTGTTGTTGTTGTTTTTGTTTTGTTTGATATGTAAAGATGATTTTGAAGTAACTGTTGAAGTTAAAGGTGATCGTAGAGGTGAGTCTCTTCTATATTCTGAAGCAAAGTTTATTGCACTTCTTTTATTTCCAAACTCAGCTCCATAATTGCTGCTACTTCTTCTTCCGACTCTACTGCTATCATTACTACTATCTCTCCCTATACTTGATGTCTTTGTTTTATTGTTTAAATTTGAAAGCGCGTTTTGATCTTCTGAATCTTGGTTGAAGAAATCGTCAATGTTCTCCATGTTGTTGCTATCTCTTGGGATATCTCTAGAGACATGGAACCCCGTTCTTCTGGAAGTAGTACCAATATTAGAAAAATCCATCTCACCAACTCTTTCTCTCTTTCTTTTCTTTCAAAGATTCTGTTGTTGTTTTGTTTTGTTTTTGTTTTTATTTTTTTTTTTTTTTTTTTTTTTTTTTTTTTTTTTTTAAGGAGGCAATTTTTTTTAAAAATAATATCAAATTTTTAAAGAAGAAGAAATCAATTATTTTAGGTGTTGGGAATTGATTGATTGATTGATTGATTGATTGACTGATTAATTGTGTCTCTGTATAATTGATATCTACTTTCTACCATTTTTATTTTTGCACAATGGAAATGCGTCGTTTTTCTCGAATGAACAGAGGTAAAAACCCTAAACGATTTCTTGATGAAGAAGAAAATAGCACTGATGAACACTCTGAGAAGGTTAAGACTGTTGAAGCTAAAGAAAAGAGTGTTAAACCAGCTCCAAAATCAA
>JAJMKZ010000508.1:0-13239 GCA_030564005.1 Ruyongia tratensis | reverse complement strand
AAGTTCATTGAATTTATTACTTGTATTATATTATATTACTTGTCTATAGATTTAATCATAATCATATATACTTACACCTAACATATAAAAGAATACTCAAGACGAAAATTGGATCTGTACTCCACATTTCTTAATATCCGGTAGTTTATCATTTAAACCAACATCAATACCAGTAGAAATTAAAAAGTCTTTAAATTTACCTTCCCATAACAATTTGATATTTTGATCATTAGTATCTGTACTCATCTTTATTACACTTGTAAAATCACTATCTTTAACTAAACCTTCAAATGCTTCTATAACTGTTTGATCTTTTGAACTATGTTTACTATGTGGTGCTAATGTAGGATCAATATGTTTAATTGGTAAACTATAATCAACATTTTTATTAGTTTTCCATAATTCACATCCAAATGAAAGATTTGATTCATATGAATACATATTAAAATCATATCTTGAAGAAAATGTTGAATTAACACTAGTCTTAACAGAATATGTTGATGAAATATGTCCTAATATTGGATTCCATACTAATGTCATTGTTAATGGTTTCCCTGTATATGTTGATTGTGTGCTATATCTTAAAGCAGTTGATAAACCTGGACTCATATTAAGTAAACCAAACCACATCTCTGTACCTATAGATAATGATGAATTGTTATATAAAGCTGTATTCAATCTTTCAGCACCTTGTCTAAAATTATAAAGACATCTAAATCCACAAAGTGCTTCATTTGTAGAAAATATAAAATCTCTTGATAATTTACCACCATCTTGTTGGAAATAGAATGTCATGGTACCATTATTCTTTAACTTATCATGACTTATACATTTGACCATCAATTGTGTCTTTTTAGATAATCTTTTAATAACCATGGCCTCTAAAGCATTATTAGGAAAATATAAACGACCATAGTATAATGATTGATTATATTGATTATTTTTAATGTTTTGTTGATTATATTTAGGGTATAATCTTGTTGGCCGTATTACTCTATAACTTGCAATTGCTTCTTGAAGACTTATCTCACTTGTAGTAAAAACGTTTTTCAAAGGTGAAGATGTATATAAATATGCAATAGAACCATTAATCACACCAGTGTTATTTAAAGTTAAAGAAGTAGCTGTATTACTTGAAGATTTTGATGAAATGTTGAATTTAACATCAGATTGAATAGGAAAATCAATCAATGCTATTTAAACAATTGGTTAGTAAACCATATTTGTTGTAAAAGAAAAAATATATATATATAAATATAAATTTAGTTAATAAAAAAACACACATACCTTGAGAAGTAGCAATGATATTTTCATAGTTATTATCCTCGTTCCAGTCTGTAGATCTGTAGAATGATTTGAGTATGTATTCCATGTAGTCATACATATTATTTTCCCTTTACAAAATGCAAATTGTATTGTTAATTTGTAAATGTTGATGTTTATTTATTCTATTCTATTTTATTCTATTCTATTTTATTCTATTCTATTTTTTTATGAAATCTGAAAATCAAGAAAATCAAGAAAAAAAAAAAAAAAAAAAATTTCGACAACAAAACAAACAACAAATCAAATAATAACTAACAACAAACAATAAGCAGCTCTTTCTCCCCTTCAAATTATGACAGATATAGGGAGTTCTCATAATGAATCTGATAAATATGAACTGCTATTAAACAGAGTTTCAAATTCAATACAACTTCGAAAGTTCATTAAAGCTATTGATTCAACTCAAAACCAATTGCAAGATAATTTAGACTCATTTATTGAATCACGTACACATGTTAAAGAATCAAGAAAATTAGAATTAGCAAGAACAGAATTATCAACAACACTAAATAATTCTTCCAATTTAGTAGGGCTTTTATCAAATTCAGGTTCATTAGCATCTAAGATCACTGCTAGAGTTAGATTATTAGATGCAGAAAGATCAAGAGTTAAAGAAACAACTGAATATGTATCAAAAGTTAAAGAATTGAAGAATATGATTTTAACTGCCAATTCAGCTTTAGAACAACATGATTGGGAAGCTGCTGCAAAATCAATTAGTAGAATAAGGTCATTACCACTTCAAGGTGAATTTTTAGATACTGTTGTACCTTCTTCTGATGTCCCTGATTCTCCACAAGTTACATTAAATAAATGGATTGAACAATTGAGTGATTTATTTACAAAGGAGTTTAATAAAGCAGCTGATTCAAAAGATGTTCAACAACTAACAAAATACTTTTCATTATTCCCATTAATTGGTAAAGATAACATAGGTTTAGATTGTTATTCAAGATTCATTTGTAATATTATCTCAAATCATTCAAGACTCATTATAACAACCCAATCTCAACAAGATAAAATAGGTTTCTATCCAGCTGCGTTAATGAAGCTTTTAGAAATTATATCTACAATGATTAATCAACATGCTCCAATTATTACTAACTATTATGGACAAGAACAGATGGCAGGCATTATAGAAAGAGTTGAAAGAGAAGCTGACTCACAAGCAGGCTTAATAAGTGATACTTTTTATGATCAAAGAAATATTGAAAGAGTAATTGATGAAATAAATAACTATAATTATCCATTATTAGCAAATTATAGTACCAATGCAATGGGTAATAATTTAGCACAAAGAACTTCAATACCTCCACCTAGAAAGTCATTTGAACATATTAATGAATCAAATATTGATGATACTATTTCAATTCATGAAGTTGGTGACTTAACTCAAGAGTTTTCAGAATTACTTAACTATTGGTCAATGTATTGTAAATTTGTTGCTGTTAAATGGAACGAATATAAAGGTATTAAACAAGATGAATTAAAATTACCAAAACCAATATTAGAAAGTAAATTTAGTACCAAAATTCAATCAAAATTCTTACCATCTTTTGAATTATTATTAATTTTCTTAATGAGAAGATCTTTAGAACAATCTTTCAATACTGAAGAATATCCTGATTTAAATCCATATTTATTATCCAAAAAGGTCAAATCACCAGATGAAGAAGAAGTCCCTATTTCAACAGTAGTAGATGATTTATCAATAGTTTTAAACAATTCATTGACTCAAGCAATTGGAACAGGTCAACCAATTACAGTTAAAAATATAGTAACAAGTATAAAGAAAATATTGGACAATGATTTTATTCTTATAATATTCAAAAGACTAAAAGAATTTCAACCAAAATCTGGTACTGTTTTAGCACCAACAACTTCAACACAACAACAAGTTACAAATACTAGCACAGTAGGTGGCTTATTCATGAGAGGTGCTAACGCATTAAATCAATATGCAGCTGGTGATGAAACAAGATTGCATACATTTATCATATTGTTAAATTCTTTAAGTGTTACTCTTTCATATTTCAACAAAATTATTAATCAAAACCTTCAATTATTAAACAAGAATTTTCCATTTGGTTCAGATTCATTAAAACTAGAGACAATCATTTTAAATATGATTGATAGTTCTTCAAAGAAAGCAACTGAGATAATAGATGAATATATTTCTATTCTATTTAATCAAGTTATTAAAAATAAATTGAAGGTCCTTTTGACTGATTGTTTTAGAGATGTGGATTATTTAATATCTACTTATGATGAAGAAGATAATATAGTAATTAAAAGATTCCATGAACAATGGAATACATTGGTAACTCCTTATTACCAAACTCTAGACTTGATGATTTTTGATAAATTGATCTTAAAAACAGTTGAATCATTATCAAACTTATTAGAAAGAAAAATTTGGTCATTAGAGAATCATGTTAATGAATTAGGTTCAATTAAATTAGAAAAAGATTTCAGTGCAATAATCAGTGAAGTTACAAGATCAAGATATAACTTGAGAGACAAGTTCTTAAGAGTTACACAAATCATAATGATTCTAGGATTTGATGATGAAGATGACGAAATTGATATGAATTGGGTATTAACTCCAAATGAAAGGCAAAAGGCTAGATCATTAAGAGTTGAAAGAAAATAGATATGTAACAAAAAAAAAATTATAATAAACATAGACGGCATAAAATAATGATTTTTACTAAGCTATTATAAAACAATAATGTAATGTAAATTTATCTAAAGAATTATTTATTATACAGGAATCCAACAACTATTTTTAAATTAATTAATCAATACTGAAAACTGGTTTTAAAGATTTAATTAATAACCAATCTTCTCTTGGAACTTGGTCACGGAATGCAGGATCTTTTAATGTATCAATAGATTTACGTGAAATCAATGAGTATAAGTTATCTTTTTCATCAACATGACGACCCCAAACAGGTTGAGCAGATGATGGGTTATCTAAACGCATAGCAACACCAGCACTTGTTTGACCCTTCTTAACAAGATCAACAGATTTATGGTTAACTTCTAATGATGTAACTCTACCTAATACCATTGTTGTACGTTGTTTAGTATCTGGATCTAATTTAACAGCACAAATTGGAGTACCAATTCTTAATGTACCTTCAACAACATCAACACCAATAATCATTGGGTTACGTTTGTTAATAATTTGAACAGTCTTTAGGACACATGGGAAAATAGCATATTCAACAAAATCTTTACGACGTTGTTCCAAAAGCTTTTGTTGGTAAGCAGTGAATGCATCGAATAAATGATAAATAATATCAGCAGAGAAAATCTTGATACCTTGTTCTTCAGCATATTGTTCAGCTTCTTTATCAATTTTAACATCAAAACATAACATAACAGCAAATTCTTTAGCTTTATCTAACATAGTAGTAGCTTTCATAACATCACGCTTATATACTGGACCTAAACCAATAGACATGACTGGAATTTTCATATCCTTTAAGAAATCTAATAAAGCTTCTAAAGAACCTAAAGTAGAGGCCTGAACAGTAACACCACGACCACTTGTATCAACAGAATCTAATAAACCAGTTAAATCATCCATAACTTCATCCATTAATTCTTCTTCGTCATCATCTTCACCAACAACTAATAAACGAGAACCAGCAACAGCCTTTTCTAAATCATTAGCAGCAATTTTAACACCTAAAGCGGCTTTAACTTCTTTATGATGTTGATATTCTGATTTGATACGTAATTCACGAGATGGTGGAGGAGTTAATAAGGCTCTGATGTTTGTCGCTATAGGACCATTCATACCACATAATATAATTCTATCACCTTCTCTCAAATAACCATTAGATAAGATAACGTCAATAGTAGTACCGAAACCTTCAACAACTTTAACTTCTAAGATAGTAGCTTCAACTTCAGATAAGTACATTAATTGTTTTGACATTCTCTTTTGTGTTAATTCTAATAATAACCATAATAAATCTGGAACACCTTCACCTGTAACAGCAGAGGTTGGAACAATAGAAACGTATTTAGACATATTTCTGTTTTGGAAATATAATTCAGAATTCAAACCTTGTTCGGCTAAAGCAACTTTAATTTTAGTGTATCTATCTTCAAATTCTTGTTGAACAGCTCTTGATTGTTTAGCAAAAGAATCTCTGAATGAGTTATTTGGAATTGTTTGCCAATCATATAAACGATCAATTTTGTTTAATGCAACAACGAATGGAGCTTTTCTATCACGTAATAATTTAATGGATTCAATGGTTTGTTGTTCTAAACCATGCATAATATCAATAACTAAAATAGCAATGTTACATAAGGAAGAACCACGGGAACGTAAGTTAGAGAAAGATTCGTGACCTGGTGTATCAATAACTAATAAACCTGGGACATCAAATGTTTGTTTTTCATAAGCGGCCATAACAGCAGTTTTTTGTTTAATAGCTTCAATTGGAAAATAAGTAGCACCGATTTGTTGGGTAATACCACCAGCTTCACCACCTTGAACATTAGTTTGACGAATTTTATCTAATAATTTAGTTTTACCAGTATCAACATGACCCAAGATACAACAAATTGGTGAACGTAAATCATTAGCTTTTTCTTCAGCTTTAGCCTTTTCAATTTTCTTCTTGGAGATTTGTTTCTTAGATAAGTTAGCTAGTTCAGCAGCTTCAGCTTCAGCTTCAGCCTTCGCTTTTTCAGCAGCTTCTTTTTCAACGGCAGCAGTGTCAATTTCAGCTTCAACTTCTTCAGTTGATTCTTCTTTCTTTGATTCATCAGCATCCCAACTTTCAGTAGCTTCTTTTTCTTCTTCTTCTTCTTCTAAAGCAAAGTTTTCCCAATCATCGATTAAAGCTTCTTCTTCATCATCCTTCTTTTCTTCTTCTTTCTTAGCAGTATCATCTTCAGTCTTAACAACTTTCTTCTTCTTACCATAAACAACTCTTTTCTTTGGAGCTTCTGATTCAGCTGGTTTAGTTTCTGATGAAGCATCGCTTGATAAAGCAGCAATAGAGACATTACTGGCACTTAATAATTGAGCACGACGACGTTCTAAAGCTTTTTGGGCTTCCTTTTGTTTCTTAGTCAAAAATTTACCTTCTGCTTTCAATTGTTCACGCTTTAATCTTTCTTTTTCTTTCTTTGCTTCACGAGCTTTTGCTTTTGCTTCTTCTTCTTGTTTTAATTTTTCTTGTTCTTCCTTTTCTAATTGTTCTTCTTCTAATCTTAAACGTTCTTCTTCTTCTTCCATTTGTTTTTTCAATTCTAATTGACGTCTTAAAGCCGCTAAACCAGCTGGGACTTTTTTACCTTTACCCTTTGGAGCTGGAGCTGGAGTAACTGGAACTGGAGCTGGAGCTGGAGCTTCTTTTTCTGCAACTTCTTCTGGGGCTGGAGTTGATGATCCTGATTCAGATTTGGCAGCAGCAGCATTGGCTTTCTTCTTAGCAGCTAATTCTTTCTTTCTTTGCTTTTCCTTTTCTTTCTTTTCCTTTTCCTTTTCTTTCTTTGATTTAATCACTGGACCATTACCATTCTTTGGTTTTTCATCTTGCTTTTGTTTCTTATCTTTTGATTTTCTCAAAGTTGACATGAAATCACCAGGAGCACTTTCTTCCGCATCTTCAGCTGTAGCATTTGATGGTTCATTTGCATCAGCAGCAGGGGTACCAAACTCTTCAGCTTGTGGTGTATCATATTCAATATCATCTTCCCAATCACCACCACCTTTCTTTCCTTTCTTATCTCTATTACATCAATTTTTATGTTAGTAAACTCTCTAATTATGATAAAAAAACATTAGAGTCAATTATTTATTGAGTCTTAAAGCTGATCATTACATACTTTTTAGCCATCTTTGTTGTTACTAAGGTGTCTTTACTTGAAGTATTTATTGTTTCTTCGATTCTTAACTTCCATTAAGCAAAAAAAAAAAAAAAAAAAAAATTTTAAAAAAAAAAAAAAAAAAAAAAAAAAAAAAAAAAAAAAAAAAAAAAAAAAAAAAAAAAAAAAAAAAAAAAAAAAAAAAAAAAAAAAAAAAAAGTGTGGTCCAAACCGAAAAAAAATTTGAAGAAAAAAAAAAATTAATATGAGAAAACATCGATCAAGAAGCTTCTAATACTTTTAAAATTTGAACTAACTTTGTATCTGCAACCATGTCTACAACAGTTGAAAAAGTACGTTACTGTATATAAATATTTTTTTAAAATATATCATGGAACTAATACTAACATGTTTTTTTTTTTGGAATAGATTAAAGCCATTGAAGATGAAATGGCTAAGACCCAAAAGAACAAGGCTACTTCCTTTCATTTGGGTCAATTGAAAGCTAAATTAGCCAAATTAAGAAGAGAACTTTTGACACCTACCAGTAGTGGAGGAGGTGGTGGTGTTGGTTTTGATGTTTCTAGAACAGGTGTTGCTTCGGTTGGTTTTGTTGGTTTCCCATCAGTTGGTAAATCAACACTCTTATCTAAATTAACTGGTACACATTCAGAAGCTGCTGCTTATGAATTCACAACTTTAACCACAGTTCCAGGTATTATTCGTTATAAAGGTGCTAAAATCCAAATGCTTGATTTACCAGGTATTATTGAAGGTGCTAAAGATGGTAAAGGTAGAGGTAAACAAGTTATCGCTGTTGCAAGAACTTGTAACTTAATTTTTATTGTTTTAGATGTTAATAAACCATTAGCTCATAAAAAAATTATAGAAAAAGAATTAGAAGGTTTTGGTATTAGAATAAATAAAGAACCACCAAATATTATTGTTAAAAAGAAAGAAAAGGGTGGTATCAGTATTACAAATACTGTTCCATTAACACATTTAGATAATGATGAAATTAGAGCTGTTATGAGTGAATATAGAATAAATTCAGCAGATATTGCATTTAGATGTGATGCTACTGTTGATGATTTAATTGATACCTTAGAAGCATCACAAAGAAAATATATTCCAGCAGTGTATGTTTTAAACAAGATTGATTCATTTAGTATTGAAGAATTACAATTATTAAACAGAGTTCCAAATGCTGTTCCTATAAGTAGTGGTAATGAATGGAATTTAGATGAATTATTAGAAGTTATGTGGGATAGATTGAATCTTGTTCGTGTTTATACAAAACCAAAAGGTAAATTACCTGATTTTAATGAACCTGTTATATTGAAATCTGGAGGTAAAAATACAGTGGAAGATTTCTGTAACCAAATTCACAAAAGTTTAGTTGATGATTTTAGAACTGCTGTTGTTTATGGTTCCAGTGTTAAGCATCAACCTCAATATGTTGGTTTGAATCATGTTTTAGAGGATGAAGATGTTGTAACTATTTTAAAAAAGTGATTGTGTTTTTGTATTCTGTTTTATTCTGCATATTATTTCATAATAATAAATACCCATTTAAAATTTAATGTTAATAACATAAAGGTGAACTTGTAGTCTCCTTCCTTAGTTATTAAAAAAATATAATCTCTTAAACCAAAAATAACAAAAAAAATATGGTTTCATAAACAGAAGAATAAAACTTCTCAAACTTTAACCAGAGAAATGCCATCCTGATCGCCTTTAAACGGGCAACAGTGCTGTGCTGGATTGACTCCCCTTCAGCGGTTCTGTTGCAAATTACTTATAGGTTGGTTACCAGACTACTCATGGGCCAGCCTAAATTTTCCCGCCTAAATCGAACCAGGACACTTCGATCTGTAACTTGAGAAATCCCAATTCCGGCCAAAGACCAAGTATACGATTCCACTATTGAGCCATTACAGCAACCGGTTTAAATATAGATTTCGCCTATAGTGTGAGCCACTTAACAACTAAATCTTAAACATACTATTATTATGCTATTAAATAGTAACTACACATTCTTAGTAATTTGTTTGAGCAATTTAGAATACATTTGTTAGTTTGATTTATTTTTATCTTATCTTTGATGTTAAAGTTCAGAAAAATTTTTGTTCAGAATTTTGTTCAAAATTTTCCACCCTCGGAATTCGTTTTTGAAGTAGTAATTTTGACTTATATATTAAATTTCTTTTTAAAAAATATGGTATATTTTTAAACTATTTATTCATTTTCTGTTTAATATGTAATTAATAAAGATTATTTAAAATATAAAGCATTGAAAGATGATATCTTTTAAAATAATAATAAAATAATGTTCTAATCAAATGTTATTTAGTTATATGAACTAATGAATTCTTTATAATTTTGAGTTAATTGTTCTTCAGTGATAACATTGTCTGAGTTCTTAGAAATAATTTGTATTATTCTATTCAAATTATTTATAGGACTAAATTCTTCAATACTATTTTTATTCTGGGATTCATTTTTATGTAATTCACCACATTTTGAAATTATATGAGGTTCAATATCTAAATCACTTTCAATAAGAACTTTAGTAATTGGAAGATATTTAAATATTTCAACATTATCACTTTTGAATAAAATTGAGTTAAAACTATAATAAATATTAATATTTTTCAATTTATTAAACATTTTCAATTGATCATTAGAACCACTATATGAATGTAAGCAAATTTTAGGAATATCTTTTTCTTGATTTTGATATTTAATATCTTTTAATATATCATATAATAAACCTGAAGACTTAACACAATGAATTGATGAAAATAATTTTAAATCTAAAGCCAGTTTTAAAAAATTTTTAAATACTAAAATTTGATGATTTATTGAAGTTTTATATTTGGATAATTCATTATTGATTTTATTAAAATATCCTAATTTTGGAATTCTAAATATTTTATCTAACCCAATTTCACCAATACATACTTTAATATTTAATGATTGAAACTTTAAAATAATTGATTTTATCTTTTCTAAAATATTATAAAAATATATTGGATTTGGTAAATTTTGATAAATTTCTTCATTTTTTAATATATCATCATTATTTTCCTTTTTTGTTAAATTAAAAACAGTTTTATAATGATCTAACTTATCAATACCTTTTTCAAATGTATATAAATGACTAAACCATGGATGAATTCCAAACCCAATAATTAAGTTATCTTTATGATAAATTAAATCATTTATATCTCTATCCAATAAAGCATCTATATCAAAATGACTATTTGTCATCAATATTGATGGATACTCTGGAAGTTTACAATCAGCTGATGTTATATGAGAGTGTGCATCATATATCATTCCTCTTGACTTAACGGTAACTGATGTTGATAAAATACAGAGTAGTAAGTAAGTTTAAATCATCTATAGAGAAATGAAAAAAAAAAAAAATAAAAAAAAATAACCAAAAAAAATACGCGTCTTTTTTTTTTTTTTTCTTTATTAAACAAACACAAACAAATCAAAGACTTTCTTTTTAAAATAAGATTATATTACAAAAATGAGTGATGTTGAAGCAGATTTGGGAATAAATGTTGATGATGAGTTAGGTCTTAACCTTGAACCAAGTACTACTGCAGAACCAATTATAGTGACTAATAAAAGAGCTATTTTAACTGATGAGAAATTATTATCAAAAAAAGGTTTACCTTATTTAAGGGCAAACTATAAATTAATAAGAAAGAGAATGAATCATAAAGATGAATATAAAAATTTGGAGAATTTATTAATATTTTATCAAATTTGGGCACATGATTTATTTCCAAAAGCTAAATTAAAAGATTTTTTTGCATTAACAAAGTCAATATCAAGAAGATCAAAAGTATTAAGACATCAAAGAAATGTATGGGCAAGAGAGGAAATGGAAAATTTAGTAAAACAAGATTCAGAATTTATAACAGGTATTAGTTCATTTAATAATTTAGAAAGACAAGAACAAAATGAACAAAATGAACAAAATGAACAAGATCAGACTGATTCAAATAACAATAATGATCCAATGAATACTAGTTTAAATAATGATGATATATTCCAAAATTTTAGAGATAAAAATAATCTATTTGTTCAAGATTCTGAAGATGAAGATGATTTATACTCTAAATCATCATCTCATAAATCAAAAGCTATACTTCAAGATGAAGATGAAGAAGATGAAGGTAAAGATATAGGATCAACTTCCAAAGATAATAATAAAGCACCAATTAAAAGAAATATAATTATGGATGATGAGGAAGAAAATGCATTTTCAGATGATGATGATGAAGATGATGATTTCATTGATAAGCTTATGGGAAACAGAAGACAACCAGCTATTGTAACTGAATATGATGATGAATTTCCAACTTCATTTGAAGAAATACAATCAATTAAAGAGGTTAATGATGAAGAATTTGATGAACAATATGATGAAGAATTAGAGCTAATGAGAGAAAATGAGTTTTGAATAATATATTTATTTCTACAATTTTATTAATATTTACATATGAGTCCCACTCAGTATATAGTAAAAAAAAAAAAAAAAAAAAAAAAAAATGAAATGAAATGCAAAATAAACAAACAAATAAAAAGGTCAGACGACCAATTATAAATTATCATAATTGACATCAACATCAAAGAGACCAATCAATATGACAATAGAGTGTCCTTTCAAAGTTTGTAAACAGTCAAATGGTATTTTCTCCAGATCAGACCGTTTCTTGGACAATAATAATAACGATTTTAACGATAATGAACTACCTAGAAAGAAGCCACAGAATTCTTTACAGAGTTATGGTGTAACGACCAATAATAATGGTATATGTTCATCTTCAAGCAGTATTACAGATCTTATGGATGTTGACCATGACAATATATCAAATACAATAAATAATCAACAATTAGAATCAAAGTTCAATTGTATTGTTGAAAGTTTTTTAAACAGACAATATCAATTAGGTTTTATTTCTTTTGAATATTTAAAATATGTTAGGACTAATTTAACTAAAAGTTCATTAGTCTATCAATTTTTAAGTTCTACAGAGAATGATATTATAAAATTAAAATTTTTAGAGTTAAATCTTGATAAAAGTTCTTAGGTTTGTTGATTGAATTTTTGGACATGCTGTTCTAAAAAAAAGTTTTTTGTTATTATATTTGTAATTAATGCTATATTTTATATCTCAAATGAATAATATATGAGTTTCAATATTAATTCTGATTTAATTTCTTTCATGTAAGAATTATTCAAATTAGATTTTCGGGTCAAATTGAATTTTTATAGGTAAAACTTAAAACTTTAAGAGTCTAAAAAACCAATAAAATTAAAGATAAATTGCCATAATAATAATAAAAAAAATAAAAAAAAAAGAAACATTCAGTCTATATGATTAATTTCTATTAATATCAAGATAATTCAACGAAATTCAATATTTTTTAAAATTTTTAATGATTTTTATTTTAAAGAAATGTTTAATTTTTTAACTTTTTAAATTTTCATTGTAGGTATAATTAATTGTTTCGGAAATAGAAATATTTAGTTAACTCCGTGTGTCAAATTTTAAACTAATATAATCAAATATCATTTATAACAATAATTAATACACACTCATTATATGATTATAAAGTATAAAGTATAAAGTATATAGATAAAGGTTAAAATTTAAAAAGCAAAAAAAATATATATATATATATAATAAAGTTTTGAGTGAGTGCCCCTGCCAATTTTAAAGAATAATATGTAAATTAAAAATACTAAAAAAACTTTTATCGTTCAAGAAATAACTCTCGGTCGCCAAGTTGGTTTAAGGCGCAAGACTGTAATGGATTTCTTCAAAGTAATCTTGAGATCGTGTGTTCGACTCACACCCGGGAGACTTATTTTTTTTTTAATTGGTTTTTTTTTTTAATTTTTCAATACGAAAAAGTTTACAAGTTTTTAAGAGTTAGTAAATGATGTTAAACTTAGGGATGTAGACATTGATGTTATACTACTAGTTATTGAATTAAATTATGTGAATTTATATATTTCTTATTTAAATAAATCTCTAAAAAATATAG
>JAJMKZ010000507.1:0-13283 GCA_030564005.1 Ruyongia tratensis | reverse complement strand
TCAATTAAAGTATTTCAATCACTACACAAATTTGGTGTAATAGAATATGAAGAAGGTGAAGATTTGAGTTTATGGAAACAAAAAGAATTTATGGATTGTTTGATTCGGTCATGTATTTCTGATGGTGGTCATACTCTAGACAATATTTCAGAATTATTAGTTAATGATGAAAAGAAATTAGATATTAATGATGAAACATTGCTAAATCTTATAAACTGTTTAAGTTATAAAAGACCTTTAAGTGATGCAAATGATTTACTTGTGATTTATAAGTTGATTCATAAGTATAATTTTAAACTAAATGAATTTCATATAATACAGATATTTGATAAATTAGAGAATTGTTCAAATCTTGATACAACTAAAAAATGGTTTTATTATATTTTAGAAAACTTTAAATCAATAGAGAATTATACAATAAGGAAATATCAAATAATTTTACAAAAAGAAATTGATACAGGGTTTACACCTGGTTTGGTTAAAGATATTGAAAAGCTATCAATTAATTTAGACTTGAGTACATTAAATAAAATTATAGAATCATTGGTAATTAATGCAAAGGAATCAGATAAAGTTTTTACCTTTTTGGATAAATTTAATTCAAAAGATATCATGAAAGATCAAAACCTTGTTTGTTCTTGTATAAACTTGGCAACAAAATTTAAAAAACAAGAATATGTTCAAAAATATTCAGAATTAATTCAACCTCCTTTAAATCGTCATCATTTATCAAGTTTATTATATGCACATTTAAATTTTCAAGATATGGATGGTTCTAAAAAGATTATACAAGAAATTGTTGGATTTAAGGATAAATCATTAAATCATTTAAGTGATATTGATTATAAACATATTGTTCAAAATTTGTTATTATCTGATAAGATTAAACAAGCTTTAGAATTAATTGAAAAATTACCAATTAGAGATGCACAATTATCATACTTAAAATTATTTGATTATATGATAAAGAAAGATCTTCAAACTTCTTCTTCAAATGGTGAACTTTCAAATAGAACAAGTTTAATTATGAATGAAATTATTTCTAAAGTTGATCTTGAATTAGAATCATTCTTTGAAGAAATATCATTTTTATTTATTAAATTTGTTTTAGCAAGTAATGATAAAAGTATGTTAGATAATGTGAAACAATTGTATATAAACTCACATTCCAAATTAATTTATGATGAAAGAGATAATTATGATTCCAATTTTGATACGATTAATGACTTAATGTTAAATTATGACTCTAATGAAACTACAAAGATAAATCCCTTTAAATTAATTGGTTTTAATAATAAACATCAAGATATAAAACTCTTAAAAATAAAGATTTCAGATTCAAATAGATATAAAATTTTAGAAGCAATTATGTTAAAATCTTTAGAATTAAGAAGTAATGAAATTTTCACTTGGTGTTTTGAACAATTAGAAAAATCACATTTTTGCATGGATGATATTATTGAATATTATGCTGATAAATTTGGTGAATATAGTAAATAATTATAGAAACTTTCGTAATAAATGATGATACAATATAATTTTAATTGGAATATGTGTATGTATGCTAAATTATGAACTATAAATTATAAATCATAAATCATAAATTATAAATTATAAATTATAACTTATAAATTATAAATTATAAATTATAAGTGAATGATTAAATAAATAAAAAATAATGAAAATGATGACATTTCTTTATATCAAAATTATATTGTATGTATAAGTTTTTAATATTCTATATTATATGCAATTATTTTTTATTTACCTGGTAAAGATTTTGCAAATTCTCTAACAGTTATAGAACAATCAACTTGAGAACATAAAGCCTTCTTCTTATTTGGTGCAACATTTTGTAATAAGTTTAAACCAGATGATCTTTCTAAAGCTTCAACTGGAACTTCAAAAGTTTTTAATGGTACACTATTTGAAATGACATCATTAGGTAAAACAAAAGCAGCAACATGTATAGTATCATCTCTTGAACCTTTTGGACTTTCAGCAACTACTAGCTTAAAGAAATGAGTTGGAACTGCAATATTTGGAGGATTACCAATAACTTCATAAGTAACTTTCCATTTACCATCAACTGGATCTTTCTTTGGTAAATATAGAGGACCTGTCATAATTCTAACTGAGTTATATTTGTCTGTTAATTGACGACAGAAATATTCTAAATGAGCCCAATAATCTCTATTGAAACCATCACCAACTTGAGGACACATATTTGTTAGGTAAAAAGTTTCATCCATAGCATTTTGATTAAACTTGGCATTTGCAGCTGGAGCTTGATGACCTCTATCATAACCAGATCTGAAATAATCTTTCAAATGAGCTCTAAAGTTTGGTGGAATACCTTCATCTTCTTTAAAAACACTATTCTTTCTATCAGCATTTGATTTTAGAGATTCAGGTGTTATATGTTCAAGAACCCAATATGGATTACGTGTAGATCTATCATAACAACTAACAAACTCAGCTCTCTTTTGTAAATCATGGATCGGACCTGGGAACCCATACTTGAAGAATTCTGAAGGATTGATTGCTGGTGCACCATTAGCTACTGAAGCATTACCACCATTTTTGTATGTAGCAGGAACTTGAGCTGAGACTTGAGAGGTTTCAGTTTGCGTTTGGGTGGATGGTTTTCCCCAGAAAAAATTGGCAATAGCAGCTGTTGCACCAGCACCAAAGACGCTTGAGGCTATGTACTTGGACATTGGGTGAGTTGTAGAGTTTAAATGAGTGAATGGATCTCCTATTTACTCTTCAGCTTATTTATTGATGTGAAATTTTTATATAATTTTTTTTTCGCGATTTTGTAAAATTTTTTTTCATCTCTTAAAAAAGTTTACAATTGAAGCAACAACAATCGGTTCCAATACTACAATATCGTCCTTAAATGCATATTCTATATATATTATGACATGATATTTACAATAATAAATAACGTTGCATTAAAATGCCTTTAGTTCAATATGTTCTGTTTCATTTTCTTCATTGTCTTGAGTTTCATTGTTTGGTAAATTATATTTCACTAATTGTTCAATAATTGTTCTTTGATCTTGTGTTAAAACATCATTAATAGTAGTTTTAAAATTAGATGCATCATTCTTAACTAGCTGTAATAACTTCAAATTTATAAATTCATCAAATTCATCCTTTTGTGTATGAATATATGCCATTGTACTTAGAAATATAGAATAAGATTGTAAAGAGTTATATTGTTTAACAAACAAAAATAATAACTCAATTGATATTTTAGAATTAATATCAGAATTAACTAAACCTTCAACTGTTAATGGTATTAATGTTCTCAAAATCGTTTGATTATTTGTAGTATTGTTCACTATTAAACCTTTCATAGTTTGTGTTGAAATTGCTAATCTATCTTCACTGCTTAAACCTTTAACAATCAAACTAGATAATAATGTGACATCTTCATCTTTTAATCTTAAATTGTTCGATGAAGAACTTAAGATTGAATAAATCATTAATAAGGTTTCAGGACTTTCATCGAATACCTCTTTAATGGCATTGAAAAATCCATTTAATAATGATTCATGGTTAATTTCTAGTAAAATAGGTCTAATCAAAGATATAATAGTTTGTGTTAAAAGTTTATCTTTCTTTAAAATTATTTTAGATAGAACAAATAATAAACTTGATTGTAAATCAAATTTAATCATTTCAGGAAATTTTGAAATCATCATATTTGTAGAAATTAAAGTATTCTTCAATAAAATTAATTCTTCATTTGTTAATTCGACTTGAGAATGTGTAGACTTAACATTATTTGTTTCATCATTTTCAAAATCATCTTTAATAAATGGAACAATTTGAACAACATTTTGGAAATTAATTCTAACCAATTCAAATAAATTATCAACATTTTCTTCAAATTGACCTAAATCCATAACATCTGAAAATATTTTAGATAAAATATCAACAATGATAACATTTTCTTTTGTATTTTCATTGGTAACAATCAATCTTTCAAAAATTTCTGTAATTTCTTCAAATAATGAATCTTGGAAAATTAAATGAATTAATTCTTTGAAATTTAATATTTTTAAAATTGATTCAAGAATCTTTAATCTATATTTAGAATTTAATTGATTCAAATTTTGTGCAAATAACATATAAAAGAAACCTAATGATTTATCACCAAGAATTGATGTAATTGATTCACCGTTGGTCTCTAAAATACTACCAATAACATCAACAAAATTAGCCCAGAAACCATCATATAATAATTTAGTATCTTGTGTAATTTTAACATTCTTTAATTTTGAAACAGTAAACTCTTTTAAAGTCGCAATCCATAATGGTAATAAAGTTTTTAAATTAGAACTAATTAATTTTTTTAACTCTAAATCTTCTTTTGAAGAATCATTATCACTAAGATCTGATTTCATTGAAAGGTTTGTTAATTCAGCCCAAGAATTTAATATAGAAAGTTTGATGTATTGAGATTTTGGAATTGTTACATCATGAATAGTAATAATTTCTTCATCTATTTCCTCAAGAGCTGTAGTCAAAATACTTGAAACTCTAGTCAATTTATTAACTTTAACAATTCTAGAACCTAAAAATTGAGCAATAACGTTCAATGCATTATTAACAATAACTTCATTACTATCTCTATCAAAAGCAGGTGTAATGGCAGTAGTAATCTGAGCTTGTTGTTGTTCTAAGATTGACATTTCTGGATATATAGGATCTTTGAAAGAAGCATAAATAGTAATTAAATCACTTAATAATTCAATACCTAATAGTTGTAATGGTGGAATTTGAGAAGTTGAACAATTGAATGAAATCTTAATTAATTCAGAAATATGAACAGCTAAAAGTTCTTGAATTTGAGTACTTGAATTGAATAATCTCTTTAATAAAACAACCAAGATTAATTTAAATCTCCAATTAATTGGTTCGCCACTCTTAGAATCTTCAATTGCAATTGTTTGAGCTTCTTCATCTTTCAAATCAACATCTTTCTTTTGTAACATTGGTTTATTACCTTTCAGTTGGATATGATAGAAATCTTGGTATAATTTTTTGAATAATTGTTTCCTAGTAACATAGAATAATCCAATCAATTTATTAAACCATTCTTCATTGACTGTTAAACCTAACCATTCATCAACTAATTGATTCAATGATTTATTATAAGGTCTTAACTCTAATGAAATCCAAATTAAATAATCAATACTTTCAAAAATTGGTTTGTTTAACTTGACCAATTGTAATAAGAATTCATATGAAGTATTTAATAATTCTTCAGATTCATCAATACTGTAAAATAAGTTATTTTGAATATATCGCTTAATTGAATTAACCATAATTGAAGAATTAATAAATTTAAAATCAAAAACAATTAAATTTTTAAAAATCTTAATAACTTCTATTTGAATCTTTGGATCATTAATCTTAAAGAAACTATTGATTAAGTTTTTAATTATTGATTGGAATTCAGGTGATAAACTTAATAAATCAGGACCTAAATTATCAATTAATGAACCCAATAATTTAGCATAGGCATATGGTGATGCTTGATAATCATTTAAAGAGAACCATTCAAGTAACTTAATAACTTCTTTGATTTTAATAATATTTAGAACAACATGACTATTAATTAATGATTCTAATGAAATTAAAGTGAAATGATGAACTAAAGGATGTTTATCCATTGACAAATTAATTAAAATCTCATAAATTTCTTGGAAATTTGATTTTGAAAATCTATAAATTGATGATAAAATTAAAGAATTTAAAACTCTTGATTTAGCATCATTATCAACCATGATTCTTTTAATAAATATTGAAATTTGTTGATTCTTTCTAGTTTTGGAAATTGTTAATCCATAACAATCTGCAAAAATAGTTAATAAAGTATTATCATTATCATTAGTACTAGTCATTGAAATTTGGAATTTTTCATAAAGACCTCTTAAAGTTTCTAAAATAACAGCACCAACTTGATCATCAATTTGAACTTTTTCTTCGCCTAATTCATGATTAGCTTTCAAAATTTCATGTAAAGTAATTAAGAAATTAATTGGATTTGAAGATTTTAACATAAAATTTCTCATATTTTCCAATAAAGATAATTGAACTTTTGTACTTAAATGACAAAAAACATTTGATAAAATTTCAATTGATAAATCAATTCTTGCAATTGGAATTTCAACAGAATATTTTGAATATTTTGAATATGGACCTAAAATAATTTGTAAATAGTCAAATTCTGAAGAAGTAATATTGAAATTATTAACAGTTAAAGCTTCGAATGCTTGATTTATTGAAAGTGTTGAAGTTAATGGAGTATCTGAAGTTATTGAATCTGAAGTTAATCTTGAAGGATAAGAAGAAATAATTTCATCAATTAATGAACCTTTATATTTAGATGTAACTTCAGCTAAACTCAAATCATCAATTGATCTTAATAAAACTGAAGAATTAAAATTATCTTTTAAAATCGTTGATAATTTAAAATAAATTTGTAAAATTCTTTTTTCTAATAATTCTAATAATATTGTTAAATCTTTAGCTTTTGAAACAGATTTTGAAGTTGATAATTGAGTTTGACTTGATAATAATTCAGATTCATATTTTGAAATTTCTAATTTACTTTGATTAATTTTTTCAATAATTTGGAAAAATATTGGATTTAAATCATTTGATAATTTTGTTGCTTGCTCTAAAGAAATATCAACATTACTCAAATAAGATAAATGAGCAGTTAATTTATATAATAAAAGATTAATTTCATGATTACCTTTATCAAAGTTAACAATTTTATCATAAGTAAAAAATTCTAAATCAATTTGCTTTTTAACAAATGACTTATCTTTATGATTCATAAACCCAATTAATAAAATCCATTTAGGAATTGAAGTTAAATTTTTCATACAGGTATCAAGACATCTTTCAACAGATTCTAAATCATCACTAACTGATAATGATTTTGCAATTAATAAATAACTTTCAATTCTATTTGTTTGAGATTGATTTGGATTTTGTGATGTTGAAATTGTTGAAGTTATAGCTGTTGAAGTCGAATTACGAATACCCGTATTATTAGATTTTGAAGGAGAATCAGGAGCATTAATAATAATACCATTTGAACTAAAGTTATTTGGATCAACTTGTAATTCATTGATAATTTCATCTAAATCAAATATTTTTGGGAATCTTTGAATTAAATCATATAAAATTTCTAATGATAATAATCTAATTTTAGAAGAAGAATTTTTTTGATTTGAATTAACAAATTGAAATAATTGAATTCTTAATAAAGAGAAATCCAAAACAATTAAATCAATTAATAATAATTTTAAAATTTTTAACATTATAAAAATTTTATAATTTGAAATTTCTGTACTTAATCTTTTTAAAATGTTATCAAAAATTAATTTTTTAGTTGTATCACCCATATTATCAATTAAACATTTAAATAAAATTTCAAAATTAACAAAATCTTGTAATTGAGCTTTTCTATTGTTTCTCTTTTCTTTTTCCTTTTTACTATCAGTTTCATGTTCAAATTCAAAGAAAGTTAAAAATCTTTCTAAAATTGTGATAAAATTTAAATTTAAATATTCATAACCATTATTATCATTTGTTTTTGAAATTGAAACATTTAAATAAATAAAATGGCAAAGTGATTTAATTGAAGCAATTTGACCAATTCTATTACAATCATGATAAATTGATACATACATATTTAAAACATCTTGTAATTGAAATTCATCATTAAATAAAGCATTTGCTAAAGCAGAACTTGCAGAATTTCTAATTTTTGGGTTTAAATGATTAAGACCATTAATTATGAAAGTACAATTATAAGAATCAAATTCATGATGTTTTATAAATGACCAAGTTTTAAAAATTTTTGTAAATATTTCAATATAAGATTCATCAAATTTATAATACTTTTGAATTGATCTTGTATTTATTAATGAAGAAGTTGAATTTGGATCATTTAATTTTGGTTCATGAGTAGTTAAAATTGAATTTAAAAGATCCCAAAGATTGGAATAAAAGAAAGGTTGACCATTATTATTTGAAGTATTATTATTTGAAGTTATTGTTGTATTTGCTATAGATGTAGTATTTGAATCTTTATTATTTTCACTTAAAGGATTTTGTTTTGTTGTAATTGGAGTACTAGGATTTGAAGGTGAAGAATTTAAAATTGAATAAGCCATTGGATTGATATATTTTAAAGAATTGAATTTTTTTAAATCTTTTAAAATTGTTGATAATAGTATTGGTACAAAAGAACTTAATTCATAACCAAAAGATTCATAAATTGATATTAAAAGGGTTAAGGCTAAATCTTTTAAAGCAATTGTTGAACTTGAATTATTACCTTTTGTAGTTGATAATTCAGTATAAATAAGAGTTAATTTATTCGCAAAATCAAATAATTTAGATTTTTGAAAATTTAATATAATTATAAAACATTTAGCTAAAGATAATTTTAAAGAATGACTTGTGAAAGAAGCCAATAATAGTTTAGCATTATTTGTTGTATTTTTGGCAACTTCATGGGGAGTTGATAAGAAATCCAATTCAGCAGTTAATTGCTCTAAATAATTCTTTGTATCCACATCATCCAATTTTGTAATGTTATTATGTAGATATTCTAAGAATTGATTATTGTAGGTAAACAATCGATGTTGAGTTGATTGAATATCATCCAAATTCAATGAATCTTTGAAAGTGGCAAAAGAAAGATCTAAGGACATCTTCTTCGCTAGAGGCTAATTGACAATTGTATTAGTAAAAGTATGTGCAGATTTGATCCTTAGCGCTATTCTCTGAAATGCTGAATTGAATTGAATTAAACTGAACAGGATTTGAATTAAAGAAAAGAACAACTGTTGTCACTTTTGTTTATTTTTGGTGTGTTTTTTTTGGTGTTTTTTTGAATTTTTTTTTAAAAAAAAAAATAACAAAAACAACTCGAAATAACAATTTCAAAAATAATGATGACACTCTATATTTTACAAAGATTGAAACTCAGATCATACATACGCTTTACAATTATAAAAAGAAAAGGCCAAAATTAGCAAAAAAAAAAAATAACGAAAAAAAAAAGAATGGCGACACCTGCAGGACTCGAACCTGCGCGGGAAAATCCCAAAAGATCACTCAATTATTGAATTCAAGTCTTTCGCCTTAACCGCTCGGCCAAAGTGCCTAATTCGAAGTTTTTAACAAAACTAGTTATATTTAAGAAAAAATCACTTTATGAGCGGGTAATACAATATATGTCACGTGTCATATTCTGCCATTTTTAATTATTGTATGATTACCAAAGTTCACGTGTCAATAGTATTTCCCAAATAATTTTTAATCAACGAGGAAAAAAGAGAGAAGTTTTGATAAAGAATACTATTGATCTTTTAAATTTACCATTCAATAATCACACATAACTCACAATGGACTCAATAGCTATAAACCTTAAAAACACTACTTCCCCAATATATCAACCTACTATCTTCACTCCAGGTATACTATCAGGTTTAATTGTTAGTGTTTTATTAATCTCAATCTTGATAATTGCTCTACAATGGTTAATGTCATTAGATATAAGTTATGGTTCTTTTGAAAAGAGAGTAGATTCAACAAAGAAGACTCAATAAATATACACTGATCCCTTTCATCTACTTGGATTTATATGCTTTGCTCTTTGATACAAACATACTTTTGTTTCCCCCCAAAAAAAAAATAATCTAATCTACTATAAAATAACTCCTGGTGAAGTTAAAGATGATAAATACAATTGAGAATTAGTGATTGAAATTTAAATGATAATTATGTGCATTAAATTTTTTTTCAAAGTTAAAGTTCATGCTTTTTTGTTGTTTTTTTGTTTGCTAATAATAATTACTATACAGAATTAATTAAGACTTTTTTTTTTTTTTTTTTTGATTTTTTGACCTTTTTGTTGTGAATTGATTGTAATGATTGATTGATATTAATATCTTGTTTAATAACTATAATAATAATCAAAAAGAAAAAAGAAAAGTTTATTTTTTCCCCCATTCAATCAATAATTTCTTTGTATTTTATCTAATTTTCTTCATAAAAATTCATTTAATAAATGTATGGAATAATTTTATATGGAACTCTCTTTTGATATTCATCAAATGCTTCACCATATTTTAATTTACATTTCTCTTCATCTCTCTTTTGTCTATGAACTAATAAAAAGAAGAAATAAATTGCATAATAATAAGTTAATGGAGTATTAAAACCTGTACATAAACACCAACTTAATCCAATTATCCAATCACCTAAATAATTTGTATGTTGAGAAATTTTCCACCAACCATCACATAATAATTTTGTACCAGTTTTTGTTTGAATAAATTTATAATTTTTATTCTTTAATTTACCTTGTTTAAAATTTGATTTTTCATTATTTGATGATTTAAATATATAAAAACCTAATAAAAATATAAATGAAACAAAAGTTAAATAATAATCTTTATTAATTTTAATTAAATTATTATTATTTAAAAAATTTAAATTTAAATTTATTGGTTCTAAAGTTAAATATCTTGCTTGTAAAGTATAAGAAAATGGTACTAAAGCTAAATCACCAAATGCTAACATATTACCAAATCCATCAGTTGTAATATCAATCATTGTTAAACAACCATCTTCATTTAAGACACCATCAATAATATAAATTGCTTGTAAAATATTTACTAAAATTAATTCTTTTGATAATTCATTAGAATTTAAATATTGTTGATGTAAACATGATAAATTAATTAAAAACCATAATAACATACCTGGTCTTAATTCCATAAATAATTTAATATCTAATGAACCTAATCTTGGATTTAATTCTCTACCAATAAACCAATCATAAATAATTGATTTTGTATTACCATTAATTGATAATATTTTTTCATTTGTATTTAAACCATTTTTTTTATTATTTAATAATGGTATAAAACTTGATAAATAACAAATTGTTGCTAATAAAAATGAAAATTCAATTGTAACAATTGTAAAATTTAAAATATTGTTATAAAGAAATTGTAATTCAGGTAATTTACCATTAGTTAAAATAAATCTTGTTATTAAAATAATTAATAAAGTTGTAAAGATTGAAATACCATTAATTAAATAATTTAATTGAGTACCATCTCTTAAAGTAATACCTTTTTTATAATAACCTGGTAATGTAATATCTAAAATTGCTAAAATTGAAACCCATAAAATGTAATAAGTCCAAATTCTAGCATTAAAACAAAGATCAAATAAATCTGATGATTTAATACTTAAAAATTTATCTAGATTCAAAGATATACCAACTAAATGATAATTTGGATTAATTAATTGATGAAAACATATTAATAATAGAGGTAAAAAAGTTGATATAATTATAGCACCAATAGTCCCATTAAATTCCTTGTGAATGGTCTTTGGGTTCAAAACAACAGTTTCCTCCTTTGGTTCAACAGTTGAACTACCACTACTGACCTCAACCATTTTCATTAAACAGTGAATTAAATTAAAGTAAAGTAAAAGAAAGAAAGTTATCAATTTTTGTTTTGTTTTTAAAATATATATATATATATGAAAAAAAAAAAAAAAAAAATTAAACGAACGAAACGAATTTATTTTAAAATTTAACTTTTCATCAAATAAAAGAGTAAAAATTATAAAGTAAAAAATAAAAAATGGCTATTGATGTTCCTTTGTATGTTCTTATGTTGTCAATGAGTTGATAAATAAATCAAGTACTAACTAAATCTTTTTTTTCCAGCTCTGTTGTCAAAAAATTGGTGTTATTTACTGCTGCAATGGTAATATTACCAGTATTCGTCTTTTTTCTAGCTCAATATATCTTTGGTAAGTCATTTTTTATTACAATTGAATAGGATCTTAACTCTTTTACTAACATATTGTAGATCATAATGCTATAATTTCTGGTGGTTTAGCTGCTCTAATGGCAAATGTTGTATTGATTAGTTATATCATAGTGGCATTCAGTGAAGATTACTCTGTTGAAAAAGATTCAGGTAAAATTGAAGAAACCAAATTGGATTAATGTTGTTTGTTTTGTACTGTGTATATATTTATTTAATTATAAGTAATAAGTTATTTTAATTTATAATTCTACCCTCTATATTATTCTATTCTCTCTTTACCAATACTATCTACTATTTACTATTTACTATTTACTATCTACTATCAATTTCTTAACTATGTAAAAAACAAAAATATCACTAAAAAAAAAAAAAACAACAACAACAACAACATTTTTTTCTAATTAAAACAAAACTAATAATTAAACACAATGGTACAACAGTTATCCCTCTTTGCACAGATCCATCAATCTCAATACAAACTAATATCAACAACTCTTTCAACTCTGACTGGTTTCTCTCCTTCAGAATTCCAAAACTTTACAATATTAGCATCACCAAAGCATAAACAAATTTATGAACCAAATTCAAAAATTGTTCAACATGATCAATTTAAATTACAATTTAAATCAATAGATCCTAATCAAAAAGAATGGATAGTGAGTGTTTGTGATATTCCTGTCGCTGGTAAGAGAAAAGTTTCTTCACAATCAATGATTGAATCTACTCTTTTATTAAATAAAAATCAATCAATTTATAAAATTATTGAATTATTAAATTATGAAATAGATACTCAATATATTGTTAAAGGTATAAGGTTTAAACAATCATATAATATTATGATAGATATATTTCAAATCTTACAATATGATCCATCAAATCAAACTAATAATAATGATTCAATTATTCAAATTAATGATAATCAATATTATATAGTTAAAGCTTATATAAATTTAGAAAAATCAATGGATGTTAAAAATTTAAATAATTCAACTCAAGATTTAATTAATTTAAAAATTGAATTACAAGGTTTAATAGATTTAGATATACCTGATAGAAATTCAATGGATTCAAGAATTGGTTTAATGAAGAGATGAATTACAATATTTTCTTTTTTCTTCTTTTTTCTTTAAATTAATTAATTTTTTTCATTAAATAATAATACACATGAAAAATTCAACACTTTATTAATCTATTTATTAAGTTTCTTTTCTAATTTTCTCTTCTTTGTACGTAATTGTTCAATCTTTGATTCCTTTTGTTCATTTGAATATTTCATCTTCTTGTATAATTTACGTTGTTTATTACTCATCATAATTAATTTCAATTCCTTTTCTTCTTCTTCAGGTGTCTTTGTAACTGATTTCTTAATCTTTTTATTCTTCT
>JAJMKZ010000506.1:0-13416 GCA_030564005.1 Ruyongia tratensis | reverse complement strand
AAAAAGAAAAACACAAAAATAAAAAGAATGAATGGATTATTTATTTATTACTACCATAGATGCAATTATTTAAATATAATGATTGTTCAAATGAGAAATTCTTAGATAAATAATTATCATAATGGTTTCATGTTCATGATGACAAAACAAATAGATTTTGTAACGTTACAATTATATATTATTTTTTACTATATGTGTTTTTTCAAATAGTAGACTAAATTCTCGAGAAATTACTGATTAATAGTAAACTAATATGTTATTTCCATATAATATTTCAATATTTTAAACTATATACATCTAATAAAAATAATTATATGAAGATATTGGATTTTTTTAAAACTTTTCTTGTTTTCTATATTATCATTACAATTTTAATTTCTTTTAAGCCTTTTCAGTAGATTGGTTTACAGGTTCATCAGCAGCATTTTTTTCTACTATTTCAGCAATAGTGTAATTCATATTTTTTGTTTCAAAGTCCATAGCTCTATCTAATAATGAATTTGATTTAGCATAATTTATTGGACGGTTAGCTTCCTTATATTCAGCAGCAGATAAATCAATTCTAGATCTAGTGTACACAACAGCTTCTTCTAAACCGTAGTATTCTCTGACTTTATCAACGTTTGTATCCCAGTCACTTCTCCATACATGTGCACCAATAGCATCAAGCTTATGTTCTTCAACAAATTCTCTAATGTTGAAAAATTCTCTCTTAGCTTTAACATTTAATTCTTGACCTTCATGTTGTCTAAATACCCAAACACATGATCTTTGAGTTGGAGCATTCTTTTCTGGTAATGATGGCAAATAGTCAATTATTTCATTGATTTGTTCTTGTGTCGTTAATTTATGTGGTGTGATGAAATTATCATTATATGAAAGTTTAATATTACTTATACCCCAGTTAATACTTGTACTAAAGCTATCAGTTTCAAGATCAGGAACATCTGGATTAACAATCAAAATTGTGTATAATTGTTTTGATAAATCAAGACTTTCATATTCTTGTATCTTTATTGATGGTGCAAATTTAGTAATACTTGAGTGTAATCTTTCACCTGGTTCATAAAAAACATTTTCACCTTCTTCAGTGAAGAATTTTAATTTAACATCTACTCTTGGTTCTAACGTTGGTAAAGTATCTGGAATAACGTGTAAACTTTCAAGACGTGAAATTGTTAACATTTTATCATAATTTTCCCATGATTTTTGTGCTAATTTTCTATAAATAACTTCTTCATAATCAATAAATTCTGTATCATTGAAAACTTTATCATTATTTTCAAAATTAAATAATACTTCAGGATTATATTTTTGAATTTCATAATCTAATTTTCTTAATTTTTTTTTTAATTTTTCATTAGTTGGATCAGCTTCTAATTGTTTTAAGACTTCTTCATAAAGCTTTGGATGTCTTCTAAGTCTTTCAGTTAAATAAGTATATGATGCATCAAAGGCATCCTTCATACCTGGAATTTGAAAATAACCTGATGAAACTTTAGGATCCAAAGTTGCAGGACCATTGGCACTAGCACCTAATAATAAACTATCTTTTAATGGACCATCTTTCAAAGTTAAAGATTTTGAAGTTTTAACCTTTATCCAACTCTTAGGTTGACCAATATGTCTAGCTTCATCGTGTGCAAACTTTATAAGCTTTGATGCTTGCTTAGATGCTGTTTTAATAGCATCAGAAGTTGCTTTAGCTGCACTCATAACTACTCTGAAATTTGTTTTATAATCTTAAATAAAATATCTTTTTAAAGTTGTGATTTTTTAAAATCTTCAAAGAAAAAAAAAATTTGGACGAAAAAAAAATAAAAATCGGTTTGGGCACTATTAAAAGGAAATTTCTTTATAGTTTATAATTTATAATTTATATAGTAGTAGTTTAAAAAGAAGGCCTGAACCTCAGTATATATTCATCTAACAAGTATAGTAGTGACTGTTATTATAGCTTAAAACATAAAAAAGAATTGGACAAAAATTAAAAAAAAACAAAAGTCAAAAAAGAGTATAATTGAATATCAATAACTTTAGAATTTAGGAATATCATTAGATGTTACTTTCAAATTCTCTAACAATATCCCAGACAATTGTTCTAGTCATGAATTCATGTAAGGTGTTGAAAACAAACCCAAAATCATCAACTTCAACCTTTCTTGATTTTGGTTTAGTGAAAGTTGATAAGTTAACCATTCTAATAGTTAATTGATCATTACCTTTAATATTTTGAATTTCGTATTCAAGTCTATGTAAACTGTTCGAATCAATTAAATCAGAGCCAAAAGAGACATCGAAATAACCTTTAGAAGTATTAGCACCATAATCAACGACATCAAATAATCCATAAACGATTGAATTCTTTGGTAATAATGATTTAATTTCATTAGCAGACCAAATATAGTTCAATTTTGGATTAGTTGGTAATCTTGGAATATCAAAAAATTTAGTCTTTGGTAATTCTTCAACTTTTAATTTAGATAAAGAACGTTCAAAATGAGTAAAACCTGCGATTCTATTATGATCTGGTAAATCTTTAAAATATGGAGAAATAACATATCTATGAGGAATTAAAGTTGGACCTTTTAAAAAACCATCTTGTAAAACTTTTAAGAATTCATCAGGTTCTCTAAATCTTCTTAAAATTTGACTAGTTAATTCAGGTGATAAAGTAACTTCATAATAATCATATAATGGTTTATTACCATTTGGATTTAAAATTTTCATAGCTTTTGAATATTCTGGATCTGAACCACCATTGATATGATATAAGAACTTTTCCTTAATCGATAAGTTATCAGTAGTGAAAGGTGATTTGTTGACAATGAAGGGACCTGAATAGACATTATTGACTAAATAATAACCACCTAAAACAGTTGTGGCAGCTGAAGCTAATAGAACAGTTGATTTAAAGACACCCATTTTTTCTAAATTTGAAAAGACAATTGAATATGAATAAGATGAAATTTGGATAGATGAACTTAACAGCAGATGACTAGAGATATAATAACAAAAGATACACGACTTTACTAAATTGAAATGATTATTAAAAAAGGAGTAAATTAATTTCTTTCAATAAATTTCTCACATAGTTTTTTTTTTTTCGGTATTTTTTTTATAAGGAGAATTTCTCAAAAGAATTAAAAACTTTTGTGTCAAAATGGGTTAATTTAATATGAATTTAATGGTTTAAGTGTTTTTTTATGGTGGCAGAAAATACTTTGTTTTGAGATAATATAGAGTCTAATTTTTAAAAAAAAATGGTGCAATTGTGGTGTAATTTGTTGAAATAACTCCAGGATTTTTTTAGTCTTCAGCCTTGAATAAATACATTTGACAACAACATTTAAAAGTATTTGATATGAGATGATTGCTTTCCTAAAGAGTGTAATGAAGAAGATTTCATTGTAAACTACTGAACTGGTTCTATTTCGTTAGAATTGGAGAGAGAGATTTAGAGACTCTTCAAGATGACGAATAGTTTTAATAAGATTGAGATTTGTTAACTTACTATCCTTTTTATTGAATATTTGAACAGATAAAAGGTAATTAACCTTTTTTTGCTACTTATTACTCATAATTTCATTTTGAAAGATCTATGCAAGCACACTGGATAATATAATAGAAGCAGTGTTATAGGTTGATAATTTCTATTGTTTTAGGGTTATTGCAATAAATACCGTTTGTTATTTTGTAAACCTTTATAAACCTTAAAACCAACAAAACTTTGACAAAACAAGTAATTCCTATTTTCATTCATAGATATCTAGCTATAAATATGAGATAAATCAATTATAAATTATCTTTATATAACATTTTAGATGAGAGAATGGTAAACAAAGTATACGCTTATAAATTTTTCTTTAGACCTCAAAACTAGAAACTGTAAGAATTATCGAATTTCAAAGTATTACACTAGAGTTGAAGTGTTTAACAAAACAATATCTAACTAGTACGTATTCTAATACTATTATATCTCACAATTGATTCTCAATTCTCTCTTTATATTGAATACTAAAAACATGAATTTTCTATTAGGCTAACGCTGTTCATTTTAGGTGAAGATTTTTTTCTGTAAAAAAAAATTTTGGTTGAAAAACTCTAAAAATTTAAGAGAAAATTTATTAATTTTACAACAAATAAAAAGAAATATTGTCTGTATAGAAGTTTTTATAAAATATTAAGGATGAACTCATTGTTTATCTATTCAAAAAACTAAATTTCATGTTAAAAATCGAACTTTTAAAATTATTAAATTTTTTCAATATTTTTAATCTAACTTAACAAAATAAAAATTCCACAGTAGATAAGACTATATTCTAAAAAATGATAAAACCCTTTAAAATTTGGATATTTGATAAAATAGTATTTCTAAAAACTAGATTCAAAATAAACACTTTTTTGCTTCTTCAGATTTTAAATAAGCAAATGTGTTATTTGAATTTTAAGTTTTTAATAATGTTTTTACTATATGAGAAAATATTGGATTTGACACAAAAACGAGATTTCACTATTGTTTAACTACAATTCAACAACAGAAAAGATTGTTTTGGTACACAAAAATCTTTTTAGTAAGAACGAATACATTCATACATTAATAAATATACGTTGCATTGGTTGATTATCTGGAAAAAAATACAGACTCCATGCTATAGAGAGCTGGTACCTTTTCCTACCTTTAACAATATTATCTCTTGGATCAAACGATATAACTTTTAAATAACAGTAAACCATTTGAAAAATGAATTCTATTAATGACACAAACACATCAAATACTGTAGACAAGAAAATTATCACAATTAAATAACGTTTTGAAGCAGTTGTTGATCTTAAAAGAAAGGACAATGGATCAAATAAAAATCCAATTCCTAATAATAAAGAAGTTATTACTATTCCTCCCAAAATTTTGTATGTGTTCTATCAACACCCATATCTTCCAAACAATTTGGTAGCATAACTTTTGGTATATTTGCTGGATTAGTTACAATACAATATAGTAAGACAATTACAACAATTGAAAGAAAAGAAAAGAAATGCTATTAATGGTTTATTCAACGTTTGTGAATCTGGATGAGTAAAGAAATTTTAATTTGTGTCTGTCGTACTCTTCATTATATGTATATAGATATGCAATAGATTGTATCATAATTTATGAATAGTATTTTAAGCTATTTGATAGGTTTTTATTTCATTATAAATTTTTCAATTTATATTGAATTTGGATTTGAAAATAACGATACTTAACATTTGAGATGCTTTGAGCAAATAGTTGTATTGTAGTAATCTAACATGTATTGGACATCACTTTGATATATATACCATTCTAAGTCTATAGATGTATCAATTTATAGGTTAAACTGCACAAATATTTGATTTTTGAAAGTTTGTATAGTAAAGAAGCAGCAGATTGAAAAATTCAAAAAAAAATATTGATTTTACAAATTATCAAAACACATACAAACTATTAAGCTGATCAACATTTAAAGAAACAAAACATTTACAAAGATTTTACCAATATGACTGAACAAAAAATAAAAAAACTTAAACTCAACTTTCCAGAGGTTGATGAGACTTCATTATTAGAATTATTAATTAGTTGTAATGGATCAATTCATGATACTGAATCAATATTAATTGAACAATTCCCACAAAAGAAGAGAAGTAAATTAGTTCATAATGATAATGGTGATCAATCTTATAACATTAGACAGAGTACATTAACTAAATTATTAAATTTAAAAGATTCCAAAACTGATCAATTTGAATTAAAGAGAAAGAGAGGTATAAGTAATAAACCGATTTATTTATATAATGAAGATGAGATAAAATCAAATTTAAAATATTGTTCAATTTTTTATAATTTTTTACCAAATGAATTATCAGAAGAATTATTAAAAGAAATGATGAAATCACCTGGTTTTAAACCACAAGAATTTCATCTATTTAATAAAAAATGTAAATCAAATCATGATACAAAATTATTTTCAAAAAATATTGAATCAAATACTTATTATAATGGATTAAAAACTCAAAATAATGATAAATTTTCAAATAATTTATTAATTTCATCATTATTAATTGAAGATAAAATAAATGAAGAAATTAATAATAGAGAAAAATTACCTTTCCAAGATTGTAAAAATTTATGGAGAAGTGATATAGTTGTTGTTAATAAATTTGATAAAAAGCAAAATAATTTAGATTGGCATAGTGATAGATTAACTTATATTGGACCTCATTGTACAATTGGTTCATTATCATTAGGTTGTACAAGGGAATTTAGAGTTAGAAAACAATATTATGATGAAGGTGAAGGTAAAGAAGATGAATTTGGTGGCACAACAATTTATTCAATTCAATTACCACATAATTGTTTATTTATTATGCATGCAGGTTTTCAAGAAGTTTATAAACATTGTATATCATCAACTACAGAATTAATAAATAATAAAATAAGTGGAGATATGAGAATTAATTTAACATTTAGAAATTATTTAGATGATTTTAGAAATAAATTACCAATGTGTAATAAATGTGGGAATCAAATGGATCTTAGAAGAAGTTATAAAGATTTTAAAAAGAGAGGTAGATATGTTTGGTTATGTACATCAAGTTATTTAAATAAAAATTGTAATGGGTTTCATTGGGCAAAGTTCGATATTGATGATAAAGATAGTGATGGAAAATTATGGACAGATGATATTAATAAAGCAAGTTTTTGGTTACCTCCAGATGACAAAAAGGCATTAAAATATAATGCCAAAATAAAATTAAAAAAAGAAGAAGAAGACGAAGTGAATGATGATTGAATATTTATATTTATAATGATATTTTCAAAAAATTGTTCCTTTTGTTTTGTAAATTCTAAAATTTTTGGTTTTCTGATATAATTTATCTCGACATTCTCCATGCATTTGTTATAGCACTAATGAACAAAATTAATTTTTCAATAACATTTGGTAACTTAATTTTGAAGAATTCTAATAAAAGCATAACTAAATCATTTAAATTACCAAACATTTCTAATAATTCTAAATTATAAGAATTATTCAATTCATCTAATTTTTTTTCATAATTTTTAATAACAATTAGACTTAAAGTATTATTAACTGGTGGATCATTTAACTTTAAAATTTCTGATTCTTTCTCTTCTTTATTATCAAGTAATGATTCAAAATCGTTTGTAAAATTTAAATTAAATTGAATTCTATCAATTTCATCTTTTAAAATTTTTTTTAATCTATGATTTTTCATAATTATTAATAAATTATCTTTAATTTTAAATATTAGAGTGAACAACCAAACTCTTGTAATCAATTTATTCGAATAATCCATAATTTTTGATTCCTTTTTAACTAATCTTGTTAATAAATAAATATTATCAAACATTGAAACAAATGAATCTAGAGAATCAACTATTGAAAATTCAGATGAAGAAGAAGATTTATGTTTCTTATGATTTATCAATTGTCCAACATATAGGATTGATCGTACCATCGATTGATTATTCTTGATATTGTTAGATGATGATGAATTGTTAAATTTGTAATGCATAGTATTCTCCTGTGTTTCAACTATGACTAAATTCTTGTTGTTCTTTTCAATATTAGGTATACGCGGAGTGTCATTGTTAATGAGAGATATCACACCCTCAATCTGAGTATCAAGAGTAGTAATAGACATTTCCCCAGTTGTTTGTTTATATAAAAGAAAGAGATGAAAACACAAAATCAAAATTTAGTTATGGGGAAATCAACTTATTCTAAAAAAACCGAAAAACATAACTGAAATAACGTCGTTTGTGTCATTTATGCCATTTTAATTTTTTTTTTCTTCAAAACAAAAAAAAAGAGGTTTAATCGAGAGATCCAATCAGAATTAAATATTTCAATTCTTTATAAATACGTAAGTTTAGTTTTTAAGTATATTTTCATTTGTTAAGTTAGTTCAATTCTAACATCAATTCATTCTCAATTAGACTACCCCCCTCCCCCAATTTTAAATAACACAAACTTAATACAATGTCTGAAGCTGCTAAAATTACTCCTTCTCAAAACCTTTTAAACTCAAAATGGGATGTTGTATTATCAAACACAATAGTTAAAACTTCATTAGGTTTTGGTGTTGGTGTCATCACATCAGTCTTATTATTCAAGAGAAGAGCTTTCCCAGTTTGGTTAGGAATTGGTTTCGGTTTAGGTAGAGGTTACAGTGAAGGTGATGCAATTTTCAGATCAGGTGCAGGTGAAAGAATTGTTAAAGCTTAAGTTTTTCTTTTTAAAAGAAAAAAAAAAAAAAAAAAACTAAAACAAGAAATTATGATATTCAATTATTAGAGAGTTGATGAAATAGAGAATATTAAAAAGAAATTGAGCAAATACAGGTTGATTTTTTCCTTTCTCTAATATCTCTTTTTTCTAATACTCAGTAAAAAAAAAAAAAAAAAAAAAAAAAATAACACACACACCAAAAAAACCACCAAAACAAAAATTTATATGACTTTAAAATTTTAAGGAAAGTTCAATGAAATAATAATATTATACAATGATAGTTATTAAATTATTCAAAATTCTCTTTTTAAGAAAAAAAATTCACAAAAGAAAGCAACATTATTAGAAAATTTCAATATATAAAAATAATTTTCAAAATTCAAAATTCAAAACTCAAAAAAATTTCATTGTTACATTTATTTAAAACTCATCATGATATAGAGAATTCAATTGAAATGAATTTCATTTACTTATTATTATTCTTTGATTATTCTCTTTTTTTGTTTATTCTTTCTAATTTTTTTTTTTTTAATTATTTTCAAATTTTCGTTTAACTTTTTCTATTCCTTTTTGTTAGTATTATTATTATTATTATTATAAACATATATTTATTATATATATATTTCCATTCAAAAGAGCATAAGAATTGAACTTGTAAAAAATGAGATTTATTCACATCATATACTTTAAAACCAGTTAGTTACAAAAATATAAGAAAATTTTCTTCAGGTTTTGATCAACGGTTACAACTAATATCAAAGAGTCCATTCTATGAATTCATCTTTAGTATGACCAGAATTGGAATATGAATTGTTGTGTGTTAAACTTAAATGTTTGTTATCACCAGCAAAACAATTATAATTCTTTATTGAATTTGAATTTATAAAATTTGAAGAGTCGTTAACTTTAATCTTTTCTAAAATTTTCAAAGCTATTAAATCACTTGAATCGCTAATATCATCCAAACTTTCTTCTAAATCTATGTCATCAATGTTTAAATCAACTTGATTTTGATTTTGTTGATAATCATTCAAATTATTTTTATTTATTGTTATAATTGAATCATGAGAATTATTATTATTATTATTATAAATATTTGTTAAATTTTTTAATTCTTTATTTATATCTAAATTTTTGATATGATCATTAATATTATCACTTATATCTAATAATTCAATATGTTGTTGAATATCTAAATCTGATGAACAATTATTTTGATGTGGTTTTAAAGAATATGGATCTATTAAAATCGATGATATTGATGAAGAAGAACTTGATCTTCGAAATTTCTTAAAAGATATACTTTGATCGTTATTGTTAAACATTGAAAAAATTGAATCATTTTTTAAAGATGATGAATTACTTTGATTATTATTACTATTCTTTATACCCAGTTGATTTGGAGATGAATATGAATTTGTAGAATTTGAAGATGGAATAAAAGAAGTGAATGAAGACTGATCTGTAGTATTTATAGTAATGGGGCAAGTGTTGTTATCAATTATGGTATTATTATTGTTGTTGTTAATGATGGTGGCGAAATCTTCATTTTCAGCGGCTGTTGTCACAATACCATTAAAATTTGTATGAATTTGACAAGTATCTGAATATTTAATTGATTTGAATTTCAATTTGTTTCTGATTGATGATAATTTTATAGAGTCATTCATAGTTTATTGAAGTTGTGAATTGAATAAATAAAGAACAAGAAGAAGAAGAAAAGTTTTATAATTTTTATAAGAATTAAGATTTTTTTTTTTTTTTTTTAATTTATATCACTAGAAATTTTTGATGTAATTCTTTTTCTAATTATTTCTTTCTTAAGAATCAGAAAGAATAAAAACAGAAGAGATCGGTACTACTTGAACTATAATATGGTTAATAATTATTGCAATTATTGCTCTTAATGAAATTTTTAGTCCTTGAATCAACAACTATTAGCTATAATATCAAATTTTGTGAGATTTTTTTAATTTTGAAATTGTGATCTATCATAAAAAGTTTAGTTAGTTTACCTCTTTGATGATTATAAAAAAAAAATTTAAGGTAAGTTTAAAATAGATTTTATAGATCAAATACAAACATTTGCTTATATATAATGGATGAAACTTTAAATCATTAATTGTGGATTTTTGATTAGTTATTAAGGGATGTTTTTTTGTTAATTTTTTTGACACATTAGACTCAGTTTAAGAGAAATCACAAATTATTAGCTAGAGATAACAAAATTTAAACAGCTCAATTGGATGATGATATCTATTAAATACCTTAAGATATATGTAACAAATAGCTTAAACCCGATATTCGAATATATGAATACTAACTACAAAACAACAAAACGATATAGCCAGCCATATATAACAATTAAAATTACACGTTTGGACCAGCTGGAGAAATTTTAGTTGAACTTGATCTTTTTAAAATATTTTTTTTTTTTTTTAAAAAAAAGGAGATTTAGAGTTAAGCTAATTTCGATTGAAGTGTGTGTGATAAATTGATTTATTAGTTTATTAGTAAGTAACTTACTTATTCATAATTTATAGTTAATTAATTAATAGTAAGTAAACCCACTAACAAAAATTCGGTAAAAACTTCAGTGGGGAATTTTTTTCTCGTCGGTAAGAACTATTTAATTTTTAAATTCAAGTGTTGTGTTAACAAATAGAGTAGTTCTCAATGTTGAAAGTAATATAAAAAAAAAAAAACAGTAACAGTATAGAGCCCTTAATTAAAAACTTCAACGCCATTAACCCATAGAATTCATTTCCTCAACTAACAATACCATCAACAACTTCTTCACCTAAAAAAACTTTTTAAAGACGCGTCTCAGCAAAAAAAAAAAAAAAAAAAAAAAAAAAAAAAAAAAAAAAAAAAAAAAATTTCCAATATAAAAAAAAAAATTTTTCAATTTTTCTTTGAAAAAATTTTAAAATTTTAAAATCAAAACAAAAGTTTTTTTTTTTTTCTACTTTTACTTTCTCTCTTTTTTTTTTTATTTACTTTTCTTTTTAACTATAAAAATAAAAAGATGTCTGTTGAAAACTACATCAGTCAATTCAACGCTCTGACACCAGAGTTTATCAATATTCAAATTCCTTCATTAGATCAACCTTTTGGTTTAGCATTATGGCCAATTTTTAATCAAGTTATTTCAACAATTTCTCAAGGTAAATTTATACCAAATGAATTTAAATATATTGAAGGTAAAACATTTTTAAGTACAAATCGTGAAGTTATTATTGCTATAGTAATTTATTATTTTAATATTACTTTTGGTCAAATCATTTTTAAATATTTAAATGCTCTTAAATTTAAATTTTTATTTCAATTACATAATTTTTTTTTAACAAGTTTATCATTAATTTTATTATTATTATTATTAGAACAAATTATTCCAAATGTTTTTAGAAATGGGTTATTATATGGTATTTGTTCACCAAATTCTTGGACTGATAAAGTTGTTGTTATTTATTATTTAAATTATTTAACAAAATATTTAGAATTTATTGATACTTATTTTTTAGTTATTAAAAAGAAACCAATTATTTTTTTACATTCTTATCATCATGGTGCAACTGCTTTATTATGTTATATTCAATTGAATGGTCAAACTTCAGTATCTTGGGTTCCAATTGCATTGAATTTATTTGTTCATGTTGTTATGTATTATTATTATTTCCAAGCTTCAAGAGGTATTAAAGTTTGGTGGAAAAAATGGATTACAAAATTTCAAATTTTACAATTTATTATTGATTTATTCTTTGTCTATGGTACAACTTATACTTTTTATGCTGAAAAATATTCAAGAGAATTAAATATTTATATTCCAAATTTTGGTACTTGTTATGGTACACCATTTGCAGCTGCTACTGGTTGTTTAATCTTAAGTAGTTATTTAGTTTTATTTGTTGCTTTCTACTTAAAGATTTATAAGATTGATGCTATTAAGAAGAACAAATAGACTTTTAAAAATAAAAAAAATAACATAGTCATTAATTATTAATTTACATAGTAAGTAAATAGAATAAAATAATAAAATTAAATTAAATAATAATAAAATCATTCACCCAAACACCATTCACGTGACAGTACTTAATTGTAGACATCCATACACCTCTATAAAAATCACTCGGTTAAAAGTGAAACAAAAAAAAAAAAAAAAAAAGTAGAAAAATCCTGATGATCCGACTGCTGCTGCATGAACCAATTTAGCCGTGTACCGATTTTAATTTTTTTTAATTTTTATATATAATGAATTAAAATAACCCTTTATTTATTTTTAAGTTTATTTTATTTTAATATTTCTTTTTTTATTCAAATCTATTAAGCAAAAAAAAACACTATGATTAAACTACCTTCTATTAACGAGTTGCTTAACTCATATCTACCACAGAATACAACACATGCTTTATCAAATAATTTAAATTTAAATTTATCTCCAAACAATAATAATTTGGGCGCTAGTAATTTATTTAATAATAATAATAATATGGTTAATAACAACAACAAGAATAGAAGTGATAGTACTGATATTATTACTGATCTCCACCATCTTATCAACAACAACAACAACAACAACTTCACAACTAGATCTTCATCTATCTCATCTGCATCATCTTCACTACCATCAACAACAACAATAACAACAACAGCAACAACAGCAACAACAATACCTATAAAAAAGACAATAAATAAAATTTCAAAACCTAATAAAAAGAGACAATGTCCATATTGTAATAAATTTTATTTAAATTTATCAACACATTTAACTATTCATCAATTTAATAAATTATTTAATTGTGAAAAATGTGGATTTGAATTTAAAAGATTAAATGATTATAAAAGACATTTAAAAAAACATTCAATTGGACAATTTATTTGTCCATTTTATAATAATAATAATAGTAGTAATAATAATGAAAATAATAATGATGATGATGAAATTAATCATGGATTATTAACACCACCAAATACAGATAATGAATCATTATCACCATCAATTCCAACCAAAGATTTAAATAACAATATAATTCAATCAACATGTCATTCAACTGGACATTTTACAAGAATTGATACTTTTAAAAATCATTTAAAATCTATTCATTTTCAATATCCAATTGGAATTAAAAAAAAAGATAGAAAA
>JAJMKZ010000505.1:0-13419 GCA_030564005.1 Ruyongia tratensis | reverse complement strand
AAGGAGCCATCTTATGTGACTCCACTACATCAGATCCAACACAAACCTCCTCCTAAACGTATAAGAGTCTCTAGAGCTTGTGATACATGTAAGCGAGATCATATCCTTCCTTAAATTAAAAACTTGTGTAAGATGTTACTAACAATTGTATTTAAATAGGTAGAAAGAGAAAGGTAAGATGTGATGGTAAAATGCCATGTGTTCATTGTACTGTTTACTCTTATGAATGTACATATAATCATCAAAGACCTACAAATACAAATAATTCTACTAAAAAGCGAAAAGAATCAACATCATCAAGATCTAGTTCATCAACAAGTTTAGCTTCATCAATTACAAATAATATTTCTAAAACTTCTATACAGGTTCAAGAAAGAAAAGATGATAATTCTTTACAATTACAATTTCAGTTTATAAAATCTTTATTTCCAACTCTTAAATTAGATCAATCTTTTAATCCAATACTATTTTTAAAAATTTGGGATAGATATAAAAATGAAGGTAGATTAAATGATTTAAATGTAATATTAAATGAATATAATTCTTTAAATCCATTTCCTTCAAATGCAACAACAACAACAGAGGCATTAACAAAAGAATTTCCAAATTCTAAAATTGAACGTCCTTTATTTTTAGAAATTAAAATTATTTTACCACCAAAAGAAATTGCTTTAAAATTAATTTATAGAACTTGGAATGAAAGTTGTATTCTATTTAGATTTTATCATCGCCCAAGTTTTATTAAAGATTTTAATAGTTTATATTTAACTAATCCAACAGATTATTCAAATCATCAAAATAAAATTTTACCTTTAATTTATTCTGTTATTGCAGTTGGTGCTTTATTTTCTAAAAATGATAATGTTATTGATAATAAATATTTACAAGATGAAGGTTATAAATATTTTATAGCTTCAAGAAGGTTAGTAGATATAACAAATTCAACAGATATTCAATCAATCCAAACAATTTTTATGTTGACACTTTTTTTACAATGTTCTGCAAGATTATCAACTTGTTATTCTTATATTGGTATAGCTTTAAGATCAGCTTTAAGACAAGGTTTACATCTTCATTCAACAAGTAACTCAAAAAATGGTAATAATATAACAATTGAATCAGAGATTAAGAAAAGATTATTTTGGACAATTTATAAAATGGAAATTTATGTTAATTCAATGTTAGGTTTACCAAATTCTATTAATGAAGATGATATAGATGTTGATTTCCCAATGGATTTAGATGATGAAAATTTTATAATAACTAATGAAAATAATAACGTTGCAATTAATGATTATGATGATGAAGAAGATAATTTAAATGTTATTATAAAACCTCAATTACCAAATAAATTAAGTTCATGTGGATTAAATAATTTTCATACAAAATTAATTTTGATCTTAAATCATGTTATTAAACATCTTTATAAACAAAGTAATTATAATAATACAAATAATGAAGGTTTAAAAGATGATAAAAATAATTCAAATAATTATATTTATTTTATACCAAATGAAATTATAATTAATATTGAAAATGAATTAAAACTTTGGGAATTAGATTTACCAAAATTACAATTAAATTTTAAAACTAATAATGGATTAAATAATAATATTGATGATGTTTCAAATATTTTACCTGAATATTTAAAAGCTAATAGAATTTTATATTTGGATTATTTACATGTTCAAATCATGTTATATAGACCATTTATTCATTATTTAAAATGTTTAAATCAACAAGATATTTATAATTGGAGTAATAATATTAGTAATAATCAATTAAATAATAAAAAAGATTCATTTGAAGTTAAAAGAGCTAAAAATTGTATTGAAACTTCAAAATTAATTATTAAATTAGCAAAATCAATGGTTGATAAAAAATTATTAAGTGGTTCATATTGGTTTAGTATTTATACAATATTTTTTGCAATGACTTGTTTAATTTATCATTATTATGAAATTGATTCAAAAAATTTAGAAGTTAATCAATCAATTGAAATTGGTAAATCAATATTAAAAAATTTAAAACAAAGATCACAGTCTGCTTTAAGAATTTTTAATTTATTGAATAAGATGTTTGAAAATTATAATCAAAATAATATTAATGTTAAATTAAATAATAATAATAATAATAATAATAATAATAATAATAATAATAATAATAATAATAATAATAATAATAATAATAATAATAATAATAATAATAATAATAATAATAATAATAATAATAATAATAATAATAATAATAATAATAATAATAATAATAATAATAATAATAATAATAATCCTAGTAATAATAATAATAGAGAAAATTCAAATATTAAGAGGGATTCTAATCAATTTCAACAAGGAATTGAAGTTAATCAAACAACATATATTAATAGATCTAATTCCAATTCACAAAATTCAGGTACAGATTTTGATTATCAAATATTAGGTAAATTTCTTCCAATTAATTTAATGAATCATCGTTCAACTTCAACAACACCTACATCAAGTTCAGATTCTAAAAATACACCATTAGATCATGAATTTTCAGAAATTGAGTCTGAAGAAAATCCTAAGAACTTGAGTAATAATCATAGTGATAACAATAAGAATAAGAATAACAACAATAACAACAATAATAATAATAATAATAGTAGAAATTCAAATCCAGATGCTATTAATATGAATGATTTGAAATTTTCAACAGTTCTAACATCTTCTTCAAATAATGTTCATTATTCAGATAATGGTCAAAATTCAAATATTAACAATGAAATTGCTTCACCATATCCATTAGATTTATTTTTACCATTTAAAACAAGTGAAACAAATAATAGTACAATTGGTAATGTTAATTTACAATCAAATTCAAATGTTTCAGTTATACCAACTTATCCTTCTACTAATATTCCAGGTAATAGTAGTAATGTTAACAATAATAGTAATAATATGAGTAATATTGGATCAACATATACAGGAGGAGTTGATGTAGATGATAATGAAGAAGTATTTTTTGATTGGGATTCATTTTTCCAAAAGAATACAGAAGAATTCAACTTAGAGCACAATGAATTATGAGATTAAATAACTAGCTTTTGAAATGAATATATATGATTAATGTAAATGTAATATAAAATGTATTGATTGATTATTATACCTGAGAACAAGTACCTAGCGTACAAATAAAGCACCATAAAAAGTCGTTTAACGATTCTATATACATCATGAAGAACCCCCTCCACCCAACCTACTTAATTAACATTAACACATATTACAAACCAATTAGAAGCTATTACACATATATTTAATACAAAAGTTTATAACAATAAAATTAAATGACAGAATTTATCCTGTTTTTTTGCAATTAAAAATAAATTGCTTTGTTAACGATATAACCAACCATATTTATATTTTACTTTCCTTAAAAAGTTATATAATATTTGAATGCCATTACCATCAATTGAGGAGACAAAGCTCACAAATATCATAAATGAATTTCCAGAGGAAGTGCAACAGATAAAAGAGTGTATTTCATCAATTTCAGATAAATATAGATCAGATTTATCAAATCAATTAAAGGATTCATATAAATTAGAGAATAATGTTATTAAAAATTTTAATAAATTAGATAAAAAATTTAAAAATACAATATCAAAATCTGATGAATTAATTGATAAATTATCAATAAGTTCTGGTAATACAAATATTTCAAGTTCAAATTCAAATTCTTCTCATTTTAATTCTTCTTCAAATTTAAATAATAAAGATCAATTAAATCATTTAACAAAAGAAATTTCAATTTCTATTCATAATATTGTTGATAAATTACATCAATTAGAATTAGTTCTACCTTATAATCATAGATTAGGTATTCAAAATTCAGTTCATAAAAAGCATTATCCAAATTTATATAAATTTATGATTAAAGATAATTATGATGAAGATTTTTTAGAAATTAATGAAGATGATTTAATATTTAAAAAGAGTGATAATGAAAATGATGTTTATGATTATGATAATGACAATGATAATAGAAATGAAAATGATAATGAAAATGAACATGAAAATGAAAATGAAAGTATAGATTCAAAAGAACAAGAAACTAATTATACAGATGAAAATCAGCAATTATATGATGATGATTTTGGCAATGAACAAACTCAAACTCAAACTCAAACTCAAACTCAAATTATGAAAACTGGAAAAGTTAAAGGAAAAGAACAAAAAAATAACAATGGTTTAGATGAAGATTTTGAAATCAAATCATTTAATGAAGTTATCAATAGAGGTGATACCACAGTTGATTTTATTGTTGAACATAGTTCTGATGATGTTGAAACTATAGATGAATTTTTGGAAGATGATCATGAACAAGAAGAAGATGACGAAAATTATAATCATAATGAAGGTTACAATGAAAATTATCAATTTGTTGTTGAACATACACATGATGATGTTAATAGTATTGATGAAATAATCGATGATGACTCTGATGATAGTACAAAAAAACAAGGTGAAGATGATATAGAAATAATAGAGGCATCAAAAGAACATGATGCTGAAGAAGACAATGATGAACACGATGGAAATTGTTATTTTCGTCGTAAAAGTATTGATGAAGTTATTGAAAATGATTCAGTATCAAATTTAGTAGGTGTTATTGAACATAATGGTAAATCAAATAATAAAAAAAGTATAGAAAAAATGATTAAACAACAAGGAGATAGAAATTCAAAAATTAATGATTATGAAAGAAATAAGGATACAAATAAAGATTTAACTGATTCTCAAGGGATAACGTCTGCTAAAATTGGAACAGAACAAAAAATTGTTACAAAACCTAAACAAATTATCTATGGCAATAAAATAATCAACAATTCTATCGGGCAACCAACTTCTTTAAAACCAAGTTTAAATTTAAATAGTGTTACTTCTTTTTCTTCACCAGTGGTTTATGGTGAATTTAAACATGATTTTATTGAAGGTTTTAAAGAACCTATAATACACCATTCATCAGGTTATGAAAGTAATAAATCTTCTAGATCTACTTCTACTTCTATGTCTACATCATTTAGTGCAACTGAGACATTAAAGAAACTATTTAAATGATATTTATGAATTTTTTTTTATAATTTTATAGATTTATATTGTTTAATATTAGTATTTAGATTTAATTAACACCTTGAAGGTATATTTTGATTCAATACTTTATCAATAATTACTTCAAATATTTTATAAAGATTTGATTCTTTATATAATTTTATTAAATTTGGATCTTGTTTCTCTATTAATTCAACAAATGTTGGATCAATTGGAATATTTCCTAAATATGGTAAATTAAATTGTTCACCTAAAATTTTACCACCACCTGAACTAAAAATATTTGTACATTCTGCACAAAATGGACAAATAAAACCACTCATATTTTCTATAACACCTAATATTTTAAAATTAACTTTCTTACAGAAATTTATTTCTTTTCTAACATCAGCAGTAGCAACATTTTGTGGAGTCGTTACAATAATTGCACCATCAGGATTAGCAAATTTCAATTCTTCAGCTATACTTATATGTTCATCTGAAGTTCCAGGTGGTGTATCTATAAGTAAATAATCTAATGATTCACCCCAATAAACATCTGTTAAAAATTGTTTTATCATTGCAGTCTTCTTTGGACCTCTCCATACAACACTATTATTTCTATTATTAATCAAAAAACCTAATGACATTACACTTAATTTATCACTAACTTGAACCGGAACCCAACCTCTATTAGATTGGAAAACTTGTTTATTCTCTAATCCAAACATTCTTGGTGCACTTGGACCTGTCAAATCAATATCTAGAACACCTACTTTAAAACCTTTTAATACTAATGATAGAGCTGTTTGCGTTGTTACTGAACTTTTACCAACACCACCTTTACCTGATAGAATTAGTACTATATGTTTGATGTTTTTTAAAGAATCTGGTGAAGAATCTACCTCCATCTGTGTGCTCATATCTGTGGTTGTATTCGCTTTTCTTTACAATGTTGTTGTAGTTCTAAAGAATTAATTTTAATTGAATTGAATTGAATACTCATCTCTAATCTGATATTTTTGAGATTATTTTATTAGCAGAGAGAAAAAAAAAAAAAAAAAAAAAAAAAAAAAAAAAAAAAAAAAAAAAAAAAAAAAAAAAAAAAAAAAAAAAAAAAAAAAAAAAAAAAAAAAAAAAAAAAAAAAATTAAAACAAAAACAAAAACAAACCAAAACAACTGAATAAAATACAACAGCGATCAAGTAAAGATGGCTTCAAGGTATGTGACTAATGCCATAACTACAACTGTGTGCACTGGTACTAACTTTTATCAAAACACAGATACTCTACAAATAACAATCAACATCAAAGAACGTCCTTGTTCGATGAACCTAAGAGAGTACAATCTCCTTATGAAAAAACAGTGAAAAGAGACTACTCTGAATCAGAATTAAATATGATGGAATCACAAAACGATGAAGAACTGGGGATGATGGGGTCTAAAATAAGGGCATTGAAAGGTGTAAGTAACACAATAATTTTTTTTGTCTTTTTTTTCTTTTGTTTAATTTTTAAAATTAGAACAAATTTACTAACAGTTGATAATATAGCTCTCATTAAAAATGGGTGAAGAAATAAGAGGATCAAATAAAACATTGGATGGTTTAAGTGATACATTTGGTGGTCTTGACGTTAAGTTAAAGAACACATATCATAACATGTTAATAATGGCACAAAAGAGTGGGATAAGTATAAAAGTTTGGTTTTCTTTATTTGGTTTAATTGGTTTGTTCTTTTTCTGGGTTTGGATTCGTTAGTACCAAAAAGATTAATTGATTATTAGATTAAAATGATTTACACTAAAAATATTTCTTTTTTTTAAAAAAAAAATCAATTAATAGCATCAACTCTAATATTTTAATTTTTTATAAGCATCGTTTAATTTATGATATGTTCAAGTTTTAACAGATTGATTCTTATTTTCTAATGATATAAAGGTTGTAATAGTTCATTGCTTGAAATCTTGTTACTTTTAGTAGTTTTGATTACAGATATTACAGAAAAACTGAAGGAAGAAAAAAACGAATTAAATTTATATTAAAGTTTTGAGTAATTTTAGTATGTAAATCTATTGCTAACAACTATGTTTTCTAATTCAAGATAAAAACTTTTAACTTTCAAAAGATTTGAACTAAAAAGAACTATAAAATAAATTGGAAAAGTCTATTAAAGATTCATCATTTAGACGTATAAAAGAAAGTAAAGAAAAGATATAATGATATTTTTCAAGAGAGTTTAATGATCTTTCTTAATGGATCATCTGTAGAAGTTAGCTAGACTTTGGTAGTGATGAATAAATTTTTTCTAAAAATACCAGAATCTTTAATAGCTTTCTTTAATAAATTGTTTTTCATTTGCATAAATAGCAGCTGTAAAGTTTAAGCATAACCATCCTCGTTTTCATCTAAATAAGTATCAAAACCTAATTATGGAATCTTAGCATTTAAAGCAAGAATTATAATTTAACTGTAATTGTTTTTGATTAATAAATCATTTTGAAAGTTTAAGAGCAAATCCAATCATATTTATCTTAAAAGGTAAGTTGGTTTGATATCGAAAGTTTTCCCTTACAAATCACAACATTGGAACTTAGAGAAATAACCATATATCATAAACGATTCTTAAATAGTTTGAAGCAGTCTGCATCCAAAAATTAAAAGGTATTTCTTTTGCTACATAGTTTTTGATTTTGTGGTTCAGTTTGCGTTTACCATTAAATCCGAGTAACACCGGTAGGAAACTTTTTAAACCCGAATACCTTTTTTATATTTTTAATGGATTCTGATCATGTTACACAAAAATAAATTAAATTTTGATAAAAGATTTCTGTAATTTGATATGTAAAAACATCGATCAAGAAGGTGTATCAAATGGAATCCAATGGGCCAATCAATGGATTGATTGGATGGAAAACTGGGTACATCTTCCCTTCCCCCAAAAAAAAAGCTGTAGCCCCAGATCTCATTATGGACTTTTTGATACTTTGAAAGCTGTAGAATGTCTCAATTGTGAGATATTACAGTTTATATTTTTAGTCAATTGGTTGGATACCTTTGATCAGATATGATTGACTAGTTGGATCCAAAAACGGGTACACTTTCTTTACTCAAAAACTGAAAGTTTGAGATTTTATTATCTTTCCTATTTGTAGAGTATTATTTGGATCAGGAAATTTTTTGTGAAGCAATCACGTGAGCAATTTTTAATTTTTTCACGTGACATTAAGACACCATTAAATTTAATTACCGATAAATAAATTTTTGACATTATTCTTTCTTTTATTTTAGCAATATTACCAACAGTTGAACTTTATAGATAATGAGTTCTTCAAGATTTTTGTCATCTTGCGGGAAGTATTTCTTCTTAAGTAATATTCCATGTACTAGATTAAGTGGGAAAACACCTATAAATCTTGAAAAAGCATCATCATTGTTATTGAATATCGAAACAAGATCATCATCATCTTTAAAGTTATTGAAAGGGTTCGAAGATTTACAATCCAAGTACACATTGAAATCATCAATATTTCCAATAATTAAAAGAAGCTTTTCAAGTTCACCTGAATCAAAAATAAGGATATCAAACTTCAGATATGTCAATGAAAAGAGAAGAATTATAGTGGCAAAGTATCTCCTTTTTGGACTGGGAGGAATTGCCTTCACTTCATTTGTATTACCTTATTTATTTGAACTCAAACCAGTTAGAAGCATTTTAACACCTAAAAGTATTGTTTATAGTATTATTGGACTAAATGTTGGTGTCTTTTTTTTATGGAGAGTTCCAAAACTATATGGCTTACTATCTAGATATGCTCTTTTACAAAAAGATGCTTACTATAGTGGTTTTAGTGTTATTGGATCAGCTTTCAGTCATCAAGAAGGTTGGCATTTAGCTGTAAATATGTTTTGTTTATTTTCATTTGCACTCAACTTATGTTCTATAATTGGTCCTTTAAGTTTTCTTCAATTATATTTTAATTCAGCAATAGCTGCTTCATCCTTCTCTTTAATATACCCAGTTCTATTTAAATTACCAATAGTTGCCCCAAGTTTAGGTGCTTCTGGTGCATTATTTGGTGTTTTTGGTTGTTTTAGTTATTTGATTCCAAATGCCAAACTTGCATTGTTATTTATTCCATTACCTATCGGTGCTTGGTATGTTTTCTTAGGTTCAATGGCATGGAATGCAGCTGGTTGTTTCTTTAGATGGGGAACAATGGATTACGCTGCACATCTAGGAGGATCTCTTGCAGGTATATTTTATGGTTGGTTAATTAGTGAAAGAATAGAAAAGGAGCAAGCCAGAAGAAGAAGATTACAATCGGTTGGATTTTGGTAAGCCTAACAGCTAAAGATCTCGCTAAAAGTTAAATAATATATTAATTTTAATATTCATGTATATAGACAAACCCTGTGATTTAACATTTTTAATTAATTAAACCAGTTTCAATCTATGTAGGAGAGATTAATATTTTAAGGAGATTTAATTAACCCTTCATGTACAATATATTGCCCATCAACTGAATCTTCTGTCAAGCTTATTGGGTCCCAACTGTCACTTATTTCTCCTTTACTTAGATCTTGCTTTTCTTGATCAATTTTTAATTCCAAGTCTTCTAATGTCAATGGAGAATTGTCGGCATTTTGAGATAGTGTAATTTCTTGATGATTTAATTGATCTATTGGGAGTGAACTTAGTTTATCCATGAAATGGATTTGTGATTCCAAGATATTCTTTACTTCATTCTTATCTTTAAAATTTAGTGCAGATAGCTTTGCTAGTGTATTTATCTTTTCGTCTGTGATCGTTATTGAGCTCTTGAAAGATAATTCTTTGTCAGACGAACTATAGAACTCAGAGACGTTCCATGATGGTTTATCAAGATATGATTGTAAATCTTTCTCTGATTCAAATTTTGATCCAATTGTTGTTTTCAAGGAAATGTTCCTTATAGAAATCTTAATTCCTTGTGATATTATAACTCTTTTGGCAACAGTCAACATCTTTCTTTATAAGTTTAAGCTATTTATCGCTCTTATAAATTGGATTTTAGATATTTTGATTATACAAAATACAAAATACAAAATTACAAAATTTCAAAAAGTCGGATTTCAAAGAAGAGTCGGATCTCGTATACTTTTAAAAAACACGTTAAACTATAATTTATTCTCAATTAACAGTAAACAGTACTGATCCAGACCGCGTTTCTTCTTTAATAACTCAAATAAATTCAATTATAAACATGTCAGAATCAAAGAAAATTATAGCAAAGAAAAACACAAGCTTTATAGCCAATTCTTTACCCGCAAGAATAAGATATACCGGTGAACATCCTGTTAATGAATACTTTGAAAAAGTTCAAGATGACCAAAGTGATCAACTTGTAACATATTTAAGAGGTAGAAAACTAGAAGGGAAAGCATTAGACAAATCAGGCATTATTGTACAAAAAAATCTTCATAGCGATGATCTAGATTGTGTTGGAAAAATATCACAGTTTAATTATTTTGAAAGAGAAGGTATAAAGGTTACAATGAAAGAAAAAATTAGTGAACTTGAAAGTTTGACAAACATAATTCATGAATAGAATAGATAACTCTGGTCAAAGTTATTAATAATATATGACATAATCTACAATTTCTGGGAATAAAAAAACGTAATAAAATAATATAAATAAACTTTTGGATAATTTATACTCTAAAAGTCTTGTCTAATCAGATAAAGTTTTTTTTTAATTATTGACAGCATTAAAGATTGCTTTGAAAGGAGGTTCAAAACCCAACCAAAGTCTAAATTGTTCAATACCTTGGAAAACTAACATTTGTTCACCTGGAATAACATTCCAATGGTATTTTTCCCTTGATAACTTCATAACTGGAGTGATTCTTGGTTTATAAGCACAATCCAATAATAATGGAGTGAAACCAATTTGATGTTTCTTACCTTTATTCAATAATCTTTCTAATTTATTCAATAATGATTCATCAATTGGCTTATCAGCAGGGATACAACTGATAATAACAGAAACTGGAGAAGATGCTTCAACTTCTTCAATTGTATCTAAGATCTTAATGTTAAATTCTTCTGGGAAATGGTTCTTAATAGCAGTTAATTTATCAGTAGTTCTATTAATCATATAGATATTCTTACAACCAATCTTGTGTAAAGCATAAATAGCAGCACGAGAAGTACCACCAGCACCGACAACTAAACCATTGACTTCACCAGAAGTAGTTGGTAAACCGTTCATATATAATGAATCTCTAATACCAATCCAATCAGTATTAGAACCTCTGAATTTACCTTCACCAATTGGAATGACAGTGTTAACAGCACCGATTAAAGTACCAGATTCATCCAATTCATCCAAGTGTTCAATAATGTCTAATTTTAATGGAATAGTAACAGCACAACCACCAAAGGATTTCTTTGATAATAACTCTTTAGCAACTTTGTTAGCATCTGAAGTTTCAAATCTTTCAAAAGTATGTGGTAAACCTAAAATGTCATAACCAGTTTGATGTAAGACTGGTGATTTTGAATGGGAAATTGGTTCACCAACAATATAAAAGTTCTTTGCTGATTCATTTAATTTATAGAATAGAGTATTTAGATCTTTAACAGATAATTCACCATCTTCAGTTGAAGTAGCAACAACAGGGGTTAATAATCTATTAGTCAATTTTGATAAGATACCATTCTTTGATAAGTTGTAAGCAATCAATTTCTTGTCATCATACTTGGATTTTAAGGTTTCAATCTTAAAGTTATCTTGTAATGATGAAGCAACACCAACAACCTTAATTAAATCACAACCTAAGTTCTTGGCATATAAATATGAAGATTCATATTCATTAGAGTAAACAACACCAACAATTTTAGAGTAACCTTTTGAACAGATCAAGGAGTTGGTTAAATCATAGTCTAATGATAAATCTAATGAAACAAAATCCATACCATTCTTAAAACCTAACTTGATGAACTTTTCATACTTGATTAAATCATCAAATTCACCACCAAAGCTCTTTGTCTTTAAAGTAAAGATGCTTGGAAGATCAATGTATTTTCTAATTGAAGCAATGGTTTCTTCAATAAAGTTAGCTTCGTAGTTTGAGTTTGATAAAACTAATTCAATAGCATTACAACCATATGATAACTCCTCCAAGTGGTTTAGTTTTTCTTCAACATCATCAATATCAAGAGTTAAACTGAATGTTCTAGCTTTATTATTAATGTTGATCTTCTTTAAACCGACAACCTTGAAAATAAATGATTCGAAATTCTTTCTTAATTCGTTAAATTCTTGATTGTTATCACAATATGGAGAGAAGAAATGATAGTTTGAACATTCCTTGTATAATGGTTCTCTTAATTGCCAAACATTTTCGATTTCATCAATGAAGCTTGGTCTAGTAGCATCCGCATTTAAAAAATCAACAGTGTTATCAATAGATCTTTCAATATGTAAAACAATACCTTTGTTGTTGATATAATTCTTTAAAGCTTCTCTTGCTGGACCACTTTCAACAATACCACCACCAGTTGATAAGATACATTTAGTATGATATAATTCTAAAGCTTCATTGAAAATTTCTAATTCTTTTAGACGGAATTCATCCCAACCATGATTTTTAACAAATTCTTTGATATCACCATATTTGGCAGCAAATAAATCATCTAAATCAATAATTTTATAACCTAATGATGATGAAATCCATTTACTTAAAGTAGTTTTGCCAGCAGCTCTCATACCAATAATGACAATACTGTTTTCATTTAAACCAAGTTGATTTTGTTTATCTAATGATAATTCATGACCATCTAGTTGAGCACCTAATTGGGAATGTAAAACATCCCACCAACCTGGCCATGTCTTACCAGTACAATGTCTTTCTTGGATCATAACTGGACCAACTGGTGTTATACCAGCTAGTAAAGAGAATGACATAGCAACTCTATGATCATCATATGAATGAACACCACCAACTGGGACTTTCAAATCTTTATAGTTGATACCAAAAATTTCTAAACCATCATCTAATTCTTTACATTCAACACCGAATTTCTTTAATTGGTGAATCATGGCTAAGATTCTATTACATTCTTTAACTCTTTGATTAGCAATACCAACAATAGCAGTCTTATTATCTTTACCATTAGTTGCAATAGCAGCTAAAACTGAAGCAGTTAAGAAAGCATCTGTCATTGGTTCCATATCAACTAAAGGAATTGGCTTTAATCCACCAACAGCTGGACCTGTAACTGTAGTTGAAGTTTCAGTTTGAATAACATGACAACCCATTGGTCTTAAAACATCGACAGCAAATCTAGCATCACCTTGTAATGA